>BQNB010048273.1:14089-42647 GCA_026074375.1 Tanacetum coccineum | reverse complement strand
TTGTCCTACAATAAGAACAGTCTGATGAACAAGCTTTCAGGTTACAAACTTCACACTTTAATACTGACCAATCTGCTTCTTCTCTTGTTAAAATTGAGGCTCCTCGGGAACTTCCTAAGGTAAGCCTGGTTAATACAAGTCTTAAAAGGCTTAAATACCATCTTGGCCAATTTAACAATGTAGTTAAAAAGTGGATCACGTCTGATGCTTTAACAGAAGGGGAATGCGGGTTTGGACACACTAAAGCTGTTTTTTAATAAGAAAGAATTTCATTTTTAAAGACTTTAAAAGACCTTATTTATGTTTTTAATAAGATCTTTTAAAATGATGATAACGAAAGGTACAAGCAATTTTTAACTGATGTGAGGTTTGCAGTTCAACAGTATTTTGTAGGTATCATGTAGACAAACAGTGTTTTGAAATTCAAAAGAACCAATTTTTGTTTGAAAACGATCGACTCTTGGATCAAATCATTTCTCAAGATATTGTGAATATTGTAGTGAATTCTTTGTTGGATGAGAATACTTCTGTAAATGTGAATTCTTTTGTTGCAATGAATGATTATGTGAAATATGTGGAAATGTGCAACAAGTGTCTGGACCTTGAGGCTGAGCTTATCAAACAACATAACATGGTTGAAAAAGATGAGTATAATAGACTTTCAAAAAGATTTTCTAAACTTGAACAACACTACATTTCTCTTGAAATTGCAATGCAACTCAATAAAGAAATTTTTCAAAAGAATAACACATCTGTAAACCAAACTGAACCTTCATTTGATCAATTGTTTGAATTAAACAATTTGAAAGCTGAGCTTCAAGCAAAAGACACGACTATCAAGAAGTTAAAAGCACATATTAAGCGTGTCAATGAAACTTCTACCAATGAAAGTGTAAAAAAAGGACTTAGATGAAATTGTGACTATCAATATTGAACTGGAACATAGAGTGACAAAACTAATTGCTGAGAATAAGCATTTGAAACAGACTTACAAACAACTTTATGATTCAATTAAACCATCTTGTATTCGTGCTAAGGAACAAACTGAATCTTTGGTTAATCAAGTAAATCAAAAGTCTGTTGAAATTTACAATTTAAATGCTCAACTTCAAAAAAAAGTGCTTGTCATAACAACATTAAAAAATGATCTTAGAAAATTAAAAGGGAAGGACATAGTTGATAATGCTGCCCAGATGTCAAATGCTGCCACTATTGCTCCAGGAATGTATAAGCTTGAGCCAGTAATTTTGACCCTTAAGGTTAAGAATAATAGGGAAGCTCACGAATACTACCTTAAGCATACTATGGAACAAGCTGCTATTCTTAGGGAGGTAGGTGAACAAGCTAAATCACAAAACCCTTTAGATAGTGCATCTTACTCAGCCTGTATGTATGTTAAGTTGATTCAAGAGTTGCGAGGTTATGTTAGAGACCACTTTGCCCTGATATCACAAACCTAGTGGAGATATTAGTTGCAGGTCAGCTATTAACAAAAGGGGAAAACAGTTCGATTTGCTAACACTGTCACATCATCAGGCAATATTCCTAACGTAACTAACAGACCTCTATTGTCTTCTACAAAAGTAAACCCTTCTACTAGTGCTAGCGGATCAAACCCCTCAGGCAATACAAAGAATGATAGGATTTCGCAAACACCAAGTAGTAATGAGAAAAATAAAGTAGAAGTCCAATCTAGGAAAGTTAAATCTAGTTTGAATAAAAGGAACTCTGATTCTAAAAATGTCTGTAATGAACATGTTAAGCATCCTGTTAAAGGTTCTAAGGCTCTTTGTTCTATATGAAATGAATGTTTGTTTGATGCTAATCATGCTATGTGTTTAATTGATTATGTGAATAGTATGAATGTGCGTGGTAAATCTGCCTCTATAAAAAAATAAAAAGAGAAAAGAATGGAAACCTACTGGAAAAGTGTTTAACTTTGTTGGATATAAATGGAAACCCACTGGAAGGACTTTCACCTTAGTTGGAAATGCGTGCCCTTTAACTAGGTTAACCGCCACTAATAAAGTGCCTCTTAGGGTTCCCATTCCTCTTGAAGTAGTTGCACCAAAACATCTAGTAACTAGAGTATATACGAGGAGACCTAAAGTACCTAAGTATGTTCAAAATAGCAAACCTAAGGTTGCAAAATCTATGGCGGCTAATAGAATGGAACCCGGTACATCTCGGGGTTCCGATACGTCAGTTGCTCCATTTTCTTCTTCTATTATCGACTGCAGGTTGTCCAAATTGTTCTATGGTATTTGGACTCTGGATGCTACAAGCACATGACCGAAGATCGCTCTCAGCTCACCAATTTCATTCATAAATTTTTCGATACTCTTAAATTCGGTAACGACCAAGTTGCAAAGATTATGAGGTATGGTGATTATCAAATAGGGAACATCACAATTTCAAGGGTTTATTATGTCGAAGGACTAGGACACAATCTATTATCAGTTGGTCAATTCTGCGACTCAGATCTTGAAGTAGCTTTTAGAAAACACACTTGATTTGTTCGTAATCTGGAAGGTGTTGATTTACTCTCAGGATCTCAAGGAACTAACCTATATTCTCTGTCCATTGGGGATATGATGGCGTGTTCTCGTATATATCTCTTGTCAAAAACCACAAAGACTAAGTCATAGTTATGGCATCGTCGTCTGTCTCATTTGAATTTTGGTTCTATTAATCACTTGGCCAGACACGGTCTAGTATGTGGTCTTCCCAGACTTAAATTTGAAAAGGACCATTTGTGTTCTGCATGTGCCATGGGAAAAAGCAAGAAACATAATAAACCTAAATCTGAAGACACTAGTCAAGAAAAACTATATTTTCTACACATGGATCTTTGTGGGCATATCCGTGTTGCAAGTGTAAACGGGAAAAAGTACATCCTCGTCATTGTTGATGATTACTATCGGTTCACATGGGTGAAGTTTCTAGCATCAAAGGATGAAGCTCCTAATTTTATAATCAATTTTCTGAAAATGATACAAGTTAGATTAAATGCAACTGTAAGGAACATAGTCAGATAAATGGCATTAGTTTGTTAATCAAACTCGGCGAGGATACTATGAACAGGTTGGCATTCTGCATCCACCTCCAGATGAATTCTGCTGACAGCAGAACTTCAACTCCCCCATCTATCACCCACTGCTACCCATCCCACATCAACACCCACATCCATCCTCTCCATCATATCCATCCCATCATCCCCCCATCATTCTATTTACTTCCCTATCATTCCCCATATACATCTCACCCATTCAATTCTCTCATACCATATCCACATCCACCATCCATCCACCATATATTCCAACCCACCCCCACCCATATTACCCATCATCATCCCGCCGCCTCTTATATCAATAATTCAAATCATCTCTCTCATCCACCATACACCCTCCATCCCTCATTCATCAAACTATCCTCCCATTCAAATCCCGCATACGCCACATCCACCCCCCATCTATCACGAAACATTGGTTGCGCGAACTCCACTACAAAATGGTGTTGTTGAAAGGCAAAATCGTACTCTTAACCTCAAAAGTTTCTACTTGAACTTTTGGTGGATGATAGTCTTTGTCCTCTATTCCAATTTCTTCACACTCTTTATTTTCAAACTTATAATTGTGCTACTCGTAGTTTTTATTTTGCAGTTGGTTACAATATTCCCATATGTGATCTAGAATGTGTCCCTTCTTCCCTATTTCAAGTTCGTAATCATCTGCTAGCTTATCGATTTCTAAATTAAATTCCCACTTGTAATCATCAAAGCTCCTATGAGTGGGATTATTTTCACAGGCCGAGTTATCTGGGAAACAATCAATTAACCATAATTTTAATAGTGCTTTTTTCACAGGTTCACTTATGTCAGTATGCCCGACCTTAATCAAAGTTAACCTTAAAAGTTTCTACATGTACTTCTGGTGGATGATAGTCTTCGTCCTCTATTCCCATTTCCTCACGCTCTTTATTTTCAAACTCATAATTGTGCCACCCATAATTTTTATTATGCACTTGGTTACAATATTCCCATATGTTATCGAGAATGTGTCATTTCTTCCTTTTCCTTTTATATTTCTTCTCTCATTATCGTAGTTGCTGTACCAAAACCTTAAATTCCCAGTTTTAGATACCCACAGATTTCTATCCCACCATCACACATTTTTTTGTCGGGGTCACAGGATGGCCACATTTTGGTTTGTTCCTTGATATTTTGTTTTATAGGGTTACATAAGTGTGCTCTAGGAACATTCTCATCTAAATTAATTTTTCATTTCTTATGCTTTTGATCACCTAAGTTAGGGGACCTATTATCCCAGTTACCTGACTCTTCGTAATCGATTTGATTATTACTCTAGGCAGGGGATTGAGGTCTATTAATTAGGCCAGAATTAACCATGAAATTTTTTTCACTAGGATTCATATAATTATGATCTTTTCTCATAGTATCAAAGCTTATTATATCTTCATTAATTCCCAAAGAAAATTTTCCAGCGAAGACATCTATTTTCGCATGAATGGTAGCCAAAAAGGGTCTCCCTAGAATTGTAGTTTCAGAAGGGGTGTTGTAAAGGATTACGAAATCAGAAGGGAATAAGAATTTGTAGATCACAAACGACATTAATATCAAGGATTAAAACAGATCTGGAGGTTGAATAAAGTGAAATAAATGAATAGCCATTTTATTAGAGTTGAAAGGTTAAAGAGATGGGAAGAGTGTGTATGCTAGAGAGAAAACACACACACACCCTAGGTCAGCCATGGCATAAAATTAAATTTACCGATCGTGCAGGGGAGTGTAAAGCTTCCTAGATTTAACTCTTTGGGTGGCAGTTGGTGCTGTAAAACTTCAGGAGTATTACTTTTAGGTCCCGATATGAAGGACACTCCATGGAGTTTGTTGAGCCCAGATGTTTCCTGATCAGAAGTAACTGTTTTAATTTGTTTTTAGGATGAATTAAGGATTTTAATTTGTTCGATCTGGGTTTCTAAATTTCTTAGTAAGGTGCTTTGGTTTTTAGTATTAATCTCAGCATTCTCTTGAAGCTTCTTAATCCACCCCTCCATTTCAGTACTTCTTCGTGTATATTCCTCTTGATGCTTAGCTAATATTTCTTCTAAGCTTTACCTCTTTTCTCCATATGGTGAACGATTATCAATCTTAGTGTAGTATCCTGGTAGTCCTACATGAAACTTTCCTCCATTGTTCCCGTTAAAGGGCGCTGTTCTTCTGAATTCTCCATATCTGACCTCTTTAACTTGTTTAACTTCCTCGTTGAGGGGACAATACTTGTCGAGGTGAGGTCCTTCTCAAATTTAGTATCTAACCTGGATAGCATGTACACTTTCCTTTAGCTTCTTCATGTCTCGTCCCAGGTTGTCCAACTTATTACCAAAGCACTAACCTCAATTGCTGACTTTACATCTTCTAATATTTATTCTCTCATTCCATCTGCTATTTTTTAGAAATGATCAGCCATAAGTCTGAATTGCTGTGAGAGCTTTGGTTGGCCTCATCCCAAGGATCGGTCCCTGCGAATCAAGCCAATTGATGGTCATAGTGCGCAATCCCTTAAAAAAATATTTACTTTTGATGATAATAATGTCGTTGGTAGGGCACATGTATAACCGCAGGTCATTATAACCACTCCCATTAGGGCCGGTTAATAATGATTCATCTCTTTTCTATACTTGAAGTTTGAGAATACTCAAGCTCATTGCGTCATGGAAGTGGCAATACCTTGATAAACCTTTTTGAGGCGATTCCTAAGTATTGAAGTTTCTTGGGGCTGAGACTGTCCACCCACCTTTTTACGAATCTGGTAAGAGTAAAGGGAAAACTCGAAGCATGACTGCGTCTTTAGAGACTCTGGGAATATTAAATAAGCCAACGATGCTGAGGACCCGATCAATGTGATCGTAAGCGTCCTCGTCTTTATTCCTGGAGAAAGTGTCTTCCCTTAATTTGTGCATGAATTGACTCTTGATTTTAAAATTGACATTGCCTCCGATTTCTGGTTTAACCACGCCCGGTGCCTGGTTTTCTCGTGACAATGCTAAGTATTGTTCCATGGTGAGAGTATCTACGTCTACTCCTGCTATAGTTCTTGCAGATATAGAGTTTAGGGAAAGAAGAGAAATAATGAAATATTCAAATTAATTCTAATTTTTAGCTCCTCGACAACGGCGCCAAAAACTTGATGTGTATTTTATTTTAAAATATATTTTACCAAGTTTTAAATTTATAAAACTTGATCTACCTGACAATGCACTAACGGGCAGAGAACCCAATCGTTAGTAGTATAGAATGGTAAATCCGAGGTCGTCCCAATAGCTAAGATGTAATTAGTTTTAATTTGAAATGTCACATTTTAAAAATGGTTTTTGATTTAAATTGAAAGGATTTAAAAATAACAATAAAATAAATAACTGAAAATAAAAGAGTTGGAGATATCAAGAGAGAAAACGTGCTAACCTAGTTGCTTCATTACTTACTGTTATGAAAATATTTCCTGTGCAATGTTAAACTATGGTTTCATTAGTGGTTTCTAAGGTCGATAGACTTGAATATGCATATATATAGTCTATCCTATACTCCCTACGACTCCGAATCAGTCCCAAATCATCTGGGAGGTAGGTTATCCAGGTTGTAGTGATTAATCCAACTATTCCCAAAACATATCTAGTAATCTATAAAGACTATTAACCCTCTTTGAAAGAGTTCCTGTGCTTTTTAAGTATATTAAGTGATAAGTGCGGTGACTGGTTAGTTCCTACACTAGGTAAGGAGTTAGTGATCCTCCCTAGTATCCATTGGATCCCATATTGACTAGATAATCTAATAATGGGGCAAGCTAGGTCCAAATCACCCATACTACCAAAACCTAGGGTTGCACGAGAGTCAAGGAATATCTAACGAAACCATAATCTAACAGGAAACAATCATAACAGAAGTAACTACATAGCTAGGCCAGCACTTTAAGTACTTAGCCGCTCATGGTAACGGAAACACAACAAGAAATAGAAAAATCATAGATTAAAAACTCATAATTCTTATAGTATTCGTATTTGAATGATTAAATACAAAAAGTAAGTAAAGTGTCATCTCCCTTGGACTCCAAGTGGACTTCTTTGAAGGTTGGAAGCCTATATCGCCTCTCCAATTGGCTGTAGAGGAAGTGATGTCAGAATAGCTTGGATGAGGCCTCTATTTATAGGTATCAAACCTGTTACGGCACAACCAATAAAGGTGTTACGCCGTAACCATCATACACGACATTTCATATTTAAGCAGTTGTTACGGCGTAACCAGATATGGTTTTACGCCATAACATTCAAATAATTTCCATATGTACGTGATCTTCATACCATATTTGTGGATCTTCATGGTTACGGCGTAACCGGATATGGTGTTACGCTGTAACTCTAACTTTGTCAAGATTTCCTTCCAAATATATGGTTACGGCATAACTAGATATGGTGTTACACCGTAACATTGTCTTTGATCTTCGTACTTGCTTATTTTATGTTACGGTGTAACCATTTTTAGTGTTACGCCGTAACATTCTTCAGAAAATTATATTTTGAGTCCTTTTTCCCCATGTTTCTTATCCATTCCTATATTTCACCTAATAACAACAAAATAAAAGAAATCATCATCATATCAGGAGTGCTAGTAAAACAATTTACAGGTAATATAGGGGTTATTTTGCCACCAAAAAGTATTAAATATTTGATGTTATCAGTTTCCTTGCTCAATTCTTTCCACCGGGAAGGACCGCAAAACTCCGCAATGATATCCTGATGTTCCAACAACATCAAGGAGAATCTCTCTCAGAAGCATGGACTCGTTTCAAGGACTTACTCTAAAAAGTCCCTCATCATGGCATCGATATCTGGCTTCAAGTCTAAATATTCTACGATCGCATCAATGAAGCCCTAAAGGAAACCATAGATTATGCCGCTAAAGGCCGACTGAGGAAATTGTAGGATCGATCTTCCTTAATGAAACACTGATATACTGTCAACTATGCGGAATCTAGTTGGCAGTACTTAAGAAGAACACACAATAGTTTCTCAAACGATTTCTTTTATAAACCTTTTTGACTCTGCCTAAATTGCAGATCCCTAATACAATACTAAAATAATTCTTAACTCGTGTTTTCTATGATTGTTCTATATTCTAATATCTTCCTAGAGATCCTTTTATAAACATAAGGATAACCTCTAGTAGATGTACAGTCCTTGTAGTATCAAGAACACTATATGATAACTATCACTAATAACGGTTACAAGATAAATGCTAAAACAACCGTTTATTAAACTTTATAGTTTTCCAATAATCCACAGGACAGTACCTTTCGATTCTTTACTGGCAGTAAACATGACCTTTTGCTTAGGCATTACTTTGACCTTTTGTCTGCCCAGTACTTTTGACCAGGGATGAGCTTGATTTTCCAACAGATCCTCCCTAACTTGAATTCTATACTTGCTTGACTTCAAGTTTCTTGATAGTTGGTCTTCTTTGTTCAGCATCAGTCTGTCTTGTCATTTAAGCAGTACTAGCCTTTAATCTTTTAAGCTTCATCCTTTGAGCAGTATCTTGTACACAATCTGTTTGAGTATCTTGAAAGAAAACTCTTATCTTGAACATAACCATTTTCTTCAAAAATCTTTGGTCTTTGCATCAAACATATTGTTCTTCTCAGCAACATGTCTTCGCAGCAACGCAAATGGTTTTTATGAGCCTTTACCAAGTAGCCATTTACTCTTGGGCTAGTCAGTTCTTTGGTACCTAGAAAAGGTAATAATCCATGGTGAACTGAAAACCACTTCAACACTCAGAACATGAATCATAGTGTGTTGAATACTATATGACTTTTGGTAAGTCATTATAACCATAAACGGATTTGATTAGTCTTTACCTGTAGCCGTTTGCTCAGGACTAGCCAACTCTCAGTAATAAAACATTGGTGAGTTGAGGACCATATAGTTTTGAGCAAACTATTAAAGCTATCAACGGATTTGAGTTCTCTTTACCAAAAAGCCGTTTTGGCTTTGTAGTAGCCAATAATTCAGTGTAATACCATGTGTATTGATCACCATACCGAAATTTTTTGGAAATTGTCAACCATCACAGATTTGAGATGTCATTACCGAAAACTGTTTGATTGTACTAGTCAATTACTTATGTTTTAAGACATGGTAGAAATTGATTACCATTTGCTTGTGTGTGGTTAACCAACACTCAACCCTATAAAAACAGTTTGATGTTCAAATATTTTGAGCCTTACCTTTTTTGCACACTCAAATCTTCAAAATAATTCAAAAACAACATTTTAACTAACAGTACGTTCAACAAGGAAGTTTTGTTTAAACTCCAAAACTTTAAACAAAGTACTAGCTTTGTTCACAGTTAAGTCTTTTATCAAAAGTAAGATACAGTTTATATAAAAAAATTTTTTGATAAATCATACCAGTTGTTAAGAAAATGTCACCAATCTCAGTTGTCCACAAGATAACAGGATGCAGATCAAAGTAATGCTGTCTCACTCACATACTTCAACTTCATGCCATTGTTCCAACTAGCATCCTCATCATCAACTCTCTTGATAAGGATTATCTCTTTCACCAGCATGTGAATCATAGTGCCAATCTTTCTATCTCTAGTGTATGCACTCCTGAAGTTCAAGAAACCATCCATCTATATGATTTCCCATTCTTCATGATCCTTCCAGAAGTCATCATCACTTGATTCAGGCCGTCCTCGCAAAATAATGGTTAGAATCACCTAGAAGCATCAACTAAGGCCGTTTTGGAGGTAATGTGCACATAATAGTCAACAACAACACGATATAGGTAATAAAAATCCTGTCACATCTAAGACATCTGCAGTGTAGTCACCATAAAGTATACAAAAGAGACCCTTAAGTAGATTATTTTCTCTGTGAATGATGAGATACTCTCCATCAAGGAATCAATAACTTGGAGCTCTGTAATCATGGAGATTCCTTCTAATCGACGCTCTGTTATCTTGTGCATTCTTTTTCAAGTCTACAACCCTAAGATAGTTTTCTAAAGCTCATCATTGTTTCTGTTCTCAACTTAGGCTTCTTTGATGGCGATTCTTCAGTAATTGTAGCTTCCTTTTCCTTAGAAGTCTTTTTGCTTCTCCTTCCTTCAACATCTCCTTCATTCTCTGAATCCATGGAATAAAGTCTTTGAGGAGTCCTTTAATAGATGCTTGAACTTGTCATACAATTCCTTCATCTGTGGATACTTAGTTTTTGCAATTAGTTTTGTAATCCTTTGACCTTTTAAGAAAACTCATCATTTGATTTCTTGTCTGAGCAAGAGAAGTAGTTTTCATCAAAGTAGTCTTTGGCTTTGTTTTCTTTAATTCTCAAACCTCTTTCTTTCTTCTTCTGCATCCCCATTCAGCTTGAATTTTCTAGCAACCTCCATCATCATTTGTAGTTTCCAAGGGCTCTGATTTGTTGAAGAGTTCAATGTGACCTCTTTTAGTTTCTTCAACCAGTATCCCTTTTCCTTGTTTTAGAATCAGTACCTTGAGTTGGCTGTTGAGGTGAGTTGTAACGGGAGCCAGGACATGCTCAAACCTCTTGGTCTGGAATAGAAACAAGAAACATTCATTCAGCAGCTTAAGTGTTCTTCAGACTACCACCATAACATGAAATTGACGAAGGCATTGAAGGACCTATGACTATCATCTTCAAAATTAGGTCCTTGGAGTAATAGTACCATGTCTAGGCATACTGTTAGTTGTCTCCAAATCAGTTCTTCTGTTTTCTCCACTCTTTACATTAGAAAGATTCTTTTCTCCCCCCCCCCCCACCACCCCAACACACCCCCCCCCCCCCCCATCTATATACTATATCCCCCCCCCCCCAAGGGGGGGGGGGGCTCACAACACAAGGTTCCTAATATTAACTTCTTTGCAGTCTCATCACTGTTTCTTTCCAATCAGGAGTAACAGCAGCATCTTTATCAGCAATATCATCAAAGAAAGGATCTGCTGTATCTTCTTCTTGAACATAGTGCTCTTCAGACAAAGTTCCTTCATCCTTATTCCTCCCCAATTTGACTGAAGACACTTTCTTCTTATGCTTCTTTCTTCGTCTCTTTTGCTTCTTAAGGTTTTGATTCTCTAACCCAAAAAGCAATGATGCTTGACCACTGGCTAAACCAAATTTGGACAGTTTCTGAGCTTTGGGCTTTGAGCCTTGAGTATTAGTTTAGCTTGAGAAAGGGTTGCCTCTTAAGTTCTCTTAACTTCCTGTACAAAGCAGATATTATCTAAAAGTCCCTCATCTCCCTCAGATGTTTTGAGACCGCATCTGTGGTGAGTATAATCATTGGGAGATTTAGGAATAGAAGCAGTAAAAGAAAAAAAAAAAACAAAAACAAAAATTAAAAAAAAAAAAAAAAAAAAAAATATATATGGGGGGGGGGGGGGGGGGACAAAACATCGTGAGGTTCAGCCGTACCTTAGAAGTCAGCAGTACCTTGTATTTCAGCAGTCCCTTGAAGTTAGCAGTAACAATGGAAGGAAGCAGACCTTGTACTGAAGCAGAACAGTTGAGACTGAGCAGCACCTTTGAGTGGAGTGCCCTGAGCATTCCTTGCAGAACTTGCAGCCTTAGGAATGAAGGACTAGTAATATGTTCTCCTCCGCTGCCATGCTGTTACAACCTCTAACATAGATGGAGTTCAAAGTGTATCCTACGACGAGAAGTTAGGGACTATTCTCCGCAGGAATGTAAAAACCTTAGAAGAAGTGAAACGGATGGTATAAAGTCCTGATGTCGTGTCTACTCCCTCTAACAAACTGCTCATGTTCATAAACAATTTGAACGAACCTAGGATACATAGTTAAAAGTGTACCATTTGAAATATGTCCTAGCATTCGATCAATTTATCAGCAAGGAAAAAGTGAACTTTCTGATTGTTGCTAATCCTACTAGGCAGAAAGGCGATGTTGGTGCAAAATTGCTAACCCATGAGGTACGCTTAGGACTAAGGCAGTGAAGTAATACATGACCAAGTATTCACTGTGGCTAAATAATGGTTTTAGAGAAATTAGTTGTGCTAAGTTACCCTCGTAGCCAATATCTCTGACAAGTCCCAAATAACGTTGCTATGGAAAGCAATCAAACTCCATTTCAATCATCTAAAGATTAAGTCAGCTCGAATGGTTTTGTTTCAGAATCAAAATCTTCTTGCGCAGCTACCTGGGCGCGGATGTGAGGTACGTCATTGATCACTTTGATAGAAGCGTTGCCCAAAAATTGTGAAGCCAATGACTTAATAAATATCAGGATCAACCACCATCGATAATTAATTGAGCAAGCCATAAGAAGTTCAATGAAATGATAAAAATCAGCAATTTTGTGCCGTCTTTTCCACACACGGCAATCAGGTTGTGCTTGTTACAAAAGTTGGGCCCGGAATGTTTGCCATTTGAAGGGAAATTAATGTGCGTACAGGTTTTAATTTAAAAAAATAATGTATGTAAAAAGAGATAAAGTGAGAGCAAAATGCAATTCTAAGTTAGTATTTATAGGTTGTGTTGGATAACATAAAGTTCCGTTGTAAATACGTTTTTTGCGCAAAAACGTACATTTGACCGTTGAAACTCGAAAAACATAGAATAATACTTTGTTGTCTAAGACATACGTCTAAACAAGCATACTTTGAGTTGGCTAAGCAGTACTTTCAACTAAAAAAGATTTCCAACTCAAATTGTGCAACGACAAACCCTTCAACTGCAAACTATCTCTTCAATCTCAAACCTCGGAATAATCATACATATCCTCACCCTCAAAGGAAGCTAAAGTGCTTCAAAAATCCATATCTAACCAAACCATTACTTTACTTTATCACCATTACTTTATAAGAGATCCACCCCTCAAAGATATCTATGGTTCATCATCCTAATTGTTACCACCAAAAAGGTTAAAATCATGCCAAGTTAAAGCCTTTTGGTGAGTAAATCTGCTACATTGTCAACAGTAGAACCTTGACCATAATCATGAGGCCTTGCTCCATAACAATCCGAATGAAGTGAAGTCGAATCTTATGCATCAAACAGACAAGCTCATCATGTAAAGCTTGTTTCTTCAGAGGTACAATTAAACTTCTTATTGCAGCAGTACATTCCTCTTGATGCATAGGCAGAGCGTATGAACTATGAATTGCTGGTCATCTAAATCTTCAACATCACACAAGATATTCTTGTTCTTTGGATTCGCATAGTTTTCTTTTCTAACATGGAATGTAATTCCATGGATGGAGTTAGAAGGTCAAGCTCAAACATCCAATCAGGACCTTATCCTTTTGAATCTCCTGATCCCCAAGAAAGTTTTACATGAAGACAGTCTTGACCTTTCTTTGAACCTGATGTAGACACTAAAACCTTTGCTGTTAGTAGAGTATCCCAACAGATATCCTTCTTCTGACTTGCCATCAAACCTTACCTCAAAATGATCTAGAGTATAAGTATAGTCATGAAGAGCATCCAAAAGTCTCATGAAACTGATGTTTAAAGAGATCATTCCCACAAGTTTCATAAGGAGCTCCTCATTAGAGGTTTAGGTCCCAAAACTCTATTAAGTACATAGCAAGCTGTGATTGACTGCTTTCCAGCCCAGAAATTGAATGAGGTGAAAGGGAGTCTAGCTAACTAGTTCTAGCAAGCTTCAATAAGATTCCTATTCTTTCTTCTTTCGTTGTCTGCTAACACCATTTATGCTGTTGAGTCCTTAGCAATGCTATAGTTCTCTCTCTTGAATCTTTCTTGCACAAACCTCAATTCATAAGCTGATTCCTTGAACACTGTTCCATGAATCACACCTGATGTCTTTACTTTATGTCATAGCCTTGTATCTAAACCCACAATCAAATCATGAAGCATATCAACATGTTTCATCATTGTAAGGCCAAGGAAAAACACCCAACTGAAATTATACAGTCATCAGTGACCCACCAGCAGTACTCTTCCTATTTACACTCTCCACATGCAACAGGTCCAAACAAATCCATATGAGCAATTCAAGAGGTTCTCTGATAGTTCTTTCTTCAACCTTATTGCATGATGCCCTGTGGCTGTTTACCCTTTCTACATGCCCAAACATGAGTGATCAAAGCTTGAATGCCTTGAAGGTAAAACCCCTAACTCAATTGCCTTTAAACCACTTGTTTATATTTTTGAAGTTGACATGCCCCAGCCAGTCTGTGCCATAGGACAGCTTCATCCTCCTTTTCCATTTGCAACGCAAACAAGTGATTCACCAGATTGAATAATATCTTTAGATCCAAGCCTGTATCATCATTTTCCTTTCTAGGAGCTCTAAGATTACCAGATCTTCATCAACAACTTAAGTTTGGAGATAGATAATGCATTCCTTTATCTGTGTAAGAGAACATTGTGCCATCTTATCACAGATTTTTGAGTAAACAGATAGATAGATAAAACTTGATCTCCTCCACAAGCTAACTATCTCAAGTCTAAGCATGAGTCTTAATGGTTCCTTTTCCTTAATTCTTCCACCTTAGAGTCATTTCCAAAAGCCACATAACCACCTTGAATTCTTTAAAATCAGACAACTTCCCTTGTCTCCTTTCATACTTCCAGAGCATCACCGACAATTATAGGCAAAGACCTGAGATCTTCTTCTGATTGCCTCTGACAAACCAGATTCAAAGAATTAGACTCTTTTAAGGAAAAAAAACCCAAGTCATAAATGACTTGGATACCCCTAATGAGTACAATACTCAAATGCTTGAGTGTGTGAAGATCCCATATGCCCAATTCACAGAATCTAGATAGTGCTCCTTTTGGTCTCCAAGTTGTTTTGGAATTATCATTGCACCCTTTTGACATTTTGTGGAAGTACTGCTTGGGATCACAATAGTACTCCTATCTTTACCCAGATAGATTTAACATTCAGGTCTTTTGTGGTCTAATGAGGAGTCCTGTGGTAGAAGACCTTGATAGATGGTGAGTAACTTTGATATTCAAGTTCTTCTATTATCCATCGAATTTACCTTGAATAATAACTTCCATCAGTACTATATCGTGAAAGTACAGCCTGTGGTACTCTAGATCTAGCAATACCTTGATTAAGTCACATTACAGTACTTTTTGAAAGGTACTGTTTTGTGATATTGTTGGTCTACAGTAGTTATCAACCCATCCCTTGTAAGTACTACAGCTGATTGGAATAAAAAAAAAAAAGGGGAAAATTTCGCCTATGGTGAGGTACCTAGAGTTTCTGAAAAATTACTATGTTCCACTCTTTGGATGTTGTTCCGTCTTGTGTCCCTTGAACCCTGTGTTCCCTTAGGTTTATGAGTTTGGGTTTGTTTGAAGGTTCTTTCATGTAGATTACAGTTCTTGATTAGGTGATTAGGACTGTAACATACAAAACATAATTTACCCCCTTTGTTCCCAAGTCCCTTTGTCCTAGATTCTTGACCAACACTGTTTTGACTGTTTGGTGACTTGTTTTCAAAAGATGTTTCACTATTTTCTGAGTTAAAAACAGTTTTCTTTTGAATTTCTGAAAAATCAGTCTCTTCATCATCACTATCAACCCAATCTTCAATTATGACTTTATTTCTATCAATTTCTGGTTGACTAGTCTTTGTTTTCTCTTGATTAACAACCTTATTCCTAATGGCTAGTTCATCTATCCCAGTAAAAGAGACATTTGCCCTAGGTGGAATAATTGTACCTGTGGGTGGAGGTACTGCTTTGTATGCCTTTTCTCTTTTGAAATTTTCATACGAAGGATCAACCAAAGTTTCATCCCCAGATGAATTGTTATTTTCTTCACTACTACAGTATTCAACTCCAAATCCTATACATGTTTTATCAGACAAATATCTTTGTTTGTTTAGGACTTCATTTTGAAGTACTGAAGCATTTGACCATTTTTCAAGTTTTACCTTGAAATCATCTCTTTCTTTTAAGGCTTGATCTAGTTCCTTTTGTTTTTCTTCTAGTTTCAAATCCCTTGTCTTTAAGTCATATTCCATCTGTTCATACTTATCACCCCATGCATATTCATTCTTTTCATGTGTTTTAAGTATAACTTCTAATGACTCTAAGCTCATTTGATATCCTAGAATTTCAGTCCTAGCCTTTTGAAAATTATCTCTTTCAGTTTGATAGCTTTCAAGCAACTTTTTATAAGATTTACTACATTTGGAACAGTAAGGTACCTCTGAGTTTGTAGCCATCAAAGCTAGAGACACTGGTGTATCATCAGCTTTGTTGCTCCAGTCAAAATCACCAAGTCCATCTTGTCCAAAGTGCACATGTTCTGCATCAAACTCCATGCTCCAATCATCTTGTTCAACTTCAGTCAGTGCCATCATGTCACTGGTTCAGCATCAAATTCCTTGGTCCAGTCAATGTCTTCATTGTTGTCTGTTGCCACTAAGGCTTTTGAGTTTGAATCTTCAATAGCCACAATCCTCTTTTCCTGACGACCATTTGCTCTGTTTTCCTGGTATTTAGCAAATCTACACTCCCTAGCAAAATGACCCAACTTTTGACAGTTAAAGCATTCAATCTTTGACTTATCAAAGGTAATCCCATTCTTTGGCTTGAGGTCAATGGGTCTTCCTGTTTTCCTCATAAACTTCCTTATCCTTGCAGTTATCATAGCCACTTGCCATCGAATGTCAATTTCTTCCATAGCATCTTCATCAATTTGCAACAGATCTTCATCATCATGAGTTGTAGGCATAGATGCTTGTTGAGCAAAGAAGGAACATATGATTTCATCTGAGTGGGAAGCACAGTTAGGAGCAGTTTGCACCTTGCTTGAGGCAGCCTGAGTATATCCTTTTGGGATATTTGCTGGTTCAACAGTACTTTGTTTTAAAGTACTGCCTTTGACTTCAGTGGACAGAAAAGCAATATTTTGTGAGTTTGAGTTTGAAACACCCTTTAATTCATGCTCATACACCTTCAAGTTGTTGTAGAGATCATCAAACTCCAATTCATCCAATCCAGGTTGTCCCCGAATCATTGTAGCAACTACATGCCACACAGATGGTAAACTTCTTAGAAACTTCAAATTTGCATCTTCAAGGGACACTTTAGCATCATATAATTCAAGCATACTAAGAATGTTCTGAAACCTTTCGTATGTTAAATCTAGCTCTTCTCTAGATCCAATAGTAAACGTCTCGAATTGTTGTTTCAAAAGATTCTTTTGCATCTTCTTTGATGCTTCATTACCTCCAAATCTTGCTTTTATGGCTGTCCATAAGGTTTTTGCATTTGTGGCATCATGAAAACTAAGAAGATGTCTATCAGGGATTGCAGAAAGCAATATGTTAAGGGCTTTCTCATTGTTTCTTCTTGCGTTGGCAGCAAGTGAAGTTTTTGGTACTGACGAGGATGCAGGATCAGTTGTAGCTTGGTCTCCATTGGTGATTATATCCCATAGTATATGGTCAGTTATGGCAATATACTGTCGCATCTTCATGGACCATAGGTCATATTCACCCTTCTTGATCATAGGGATTCTTAGTGCAGTGACGGACGAGGTGGGAGGGATAGGTTCAGCTTCAGACATCTTTTAGGGTTTGAAAAAGATTTTGAATGATTAAAAGTTCTTCTAGATCAGAGTCTCTCCACAAGCTCTGATACCACTTGTAGGATCGTTATTCCTTACGAAAAACACTGATTTATATGTTAACTATAGGGAATCTAGTTCGCCAAAGAGGTATTCAAGGAAGGAAAACACACGGTTATTCAAAGATTTGTATTAAAAACCTTTTGAATCTGCCTAACTTGGCAGATCACTAATACATATAATAAATTCTGTGTTTTTTTATATTTTCTCAATCATATTAATTGCAAAATTGACAATAAAACCTTAATTGCACTTATTTATGGTACTTGAGGACCACTCATTTCTTAGAGACATGTGCAAAAACAATTTATATAATATGCGTTCAAAATGATTTTGATCCATATAAGGATTCATTCAATTTGATGAAATTAAGTTATTGAGAATTTTATTAATTGTTTCTAGAAGTTAAAGTTGTGAGTCATGTTTGAGGCATTACATATCCTTCGTGGAACATGAAAGCTCTAATAAACCCATTTTAGGGAAAAATAAAACTTCTATATAGCTTATTTCATAAAATATCGATAAGATATTTACCTCCACCTCGAGATAATATGTCTCTTAATAATCAACTTATCGTTTTTGTGAATTTATTTATTTCACTAATCAAGTATTTAGAGCACATAATTTTGGAGCTCTTATTTCGGTTTCATACAAAAAACCGATGTATATCCAATAGCTTTTACACATTGACGTGTATGAACTTTACGTTCCAATACTTTTAGTATTTGCAAGATACTAAGTCTTTTTATGTTGGCCAAACATTTTGTTGAGCGCATATTTGGATATTTATTGATTTATGATCCTCATCATGCATAATAGCATGCAATATATTATATGTAGACAAATTTATCGACGTCGTTTTGTTCCGATTCTATATAATTCAAGACAAGATAGAATTTATTGAGATCTCATTAGCTATCTGAGGTTCTTTGAAACCTTAATGTCTAGTGTCTCTTTATGAGACTATCATGGGGTCTTTTATACCTCGAACAACCATCTTGTTTTCATGCTCCATATTTTTCATCGAGGATTTTATTTGGAATCGATTTGTCTACCATGCTTGAGGCATGTCATAATAAAATAGTGTCCTTGAGGGACAACTTATAATCAGAGCATGAGTAGCTGAAATTTTGTTTTTGGCCAATGTTTATGTATGGCTATTAGATTATCCATTGAATAATAAATTCATAAAATTTCTTTCGAGGATCAATAGAATATGATAATTCATTCTGAATTTGCAGCTACTTCTCTCCTCCTGAAGGAATTATCCTTCTTCTATATCCCGTATATGTGCATTTAGGTGGAGTAATTTGCACAAAAAAAATTGAAATGGGATATGTTTGGTTAATAACCAAAACCAATTATAAAATGGAGGATTTATAATAACATATTGGCATGATGCTAATTTTTGTTTAATAGTTGAAGTATGATGCCACTAGCCCCTCGACAGGTTTAATCAGATGTATGTGTGGGCCGCAAAAACAAAAAACTCAAGAAGATATGTCTCAATGATTTTTGGTAATCTTGATTAATCATATATATGAGAAACAGAATCGTTAAATAATGGAATGACTTTGATCCATATCCATTTTTAACACGGCATCAGAAACAAAGGGATTGTAAATACTTAAATCATTTAACTGTGACTTTACGAAAGTACACTCAGGTATTTCTGGGAACATTGGCGTGTTGCTAGACGCTTACCAATGTTGTTATATTTATTTGTGACATGTCCAAGTGGGAGCTGTTGGGATATGTCCATATCATAAATAAATATACGGCCGAAAATATGTGAGCCTATGGGGGCACACACGTATACACAGAGGATACGTTTATTAATCTAATTAATATATTTATAATATATTAATTATATTAATATATTTCACGAAATATTAAACGGTCTTTAATTATAACGTTAGACGCTAGATTCAATTAATAAATATTAACAAGTGAGGGACTTGTTAGTACGAAAACCAAACCCGTGAGGTGTTGGTTGTGACCGGTCAAACAAGAAAAGAATGAGGGGTCCGAATGTAGTTTATAGCAAACAAGAGGAGGTGTTTGAGTATGACTTGAACAACAAGTCTTGGGCTATATAACCTCCTGCCTCATTCATTCGGTGAGATAGATATATGATATATCCCTAAAGGCAGTCAACGATATACATAACTCATTCCATATGAATATGTATACATGATACTTTGGCATGCATGCATGCTATTGTGACGTATGCAACATTAAACCAAAGTCACTCATAGTTGACTTTTCTCAACTTTATTTGTTTAGTTACGATCGACAGGAAAAGAACTTATAAGGGTTATTCGTTTTGGTTGATCTATTAGAAGAAGCAAGAACATAGTGTTCGGTTGTTTATCGTGAAGAAAGGACTAGCATCCTAACGTATCTCGGTGACGTGTAGTGTATGCACACCATAGAGGTTATCTACTTTGGTAACTTATTTAGTTTGCGTGGTATTCGATTTATACACAAGCGTATATTCAAGAACGGTGTTCGTTAATTGCTAAAAGGTACGCGTTCTTGATCCTTTTGTTAATTGCATATTCTATACGTGTTTTATTTATTCCGCTGCGTACTCGTGATCTTTAATGGTTAATAGTTGTAAAAACCCAACACTTATTATATTGGACACTTGGACAAACTATGGACTAATGGACATACTAATATGTAAGACATATGGTATAATGACTTGTGGAAGACTAGTGATTATTTATTAAGTTGAAAAGTAAATAAAAACAAAGTTATATAAATAAACACATATTCATTAATAAGGGAATATTTTGGTTCGATTTCCAAACAGCGGGTTTGATATTTTTATAAAATAGTACGTCTCATGACGATTCCAAAAAGGTAAGAAACTCAAAAAACCGATTTATAACGAAAAAGATACGACAAATATATGTTTTACGTTAATACCGGGTTTATAAAATAAATTTTATAAAAAGTTACTTTTCATCAGGGACATTTATTTTGGAAAACATCATTTATATGATAAAACTTTTAATTACGAGAACGTGCTCGAAAGAATCGCTAAAACGGAGCTATAACGAATAAGATACGCCATTTACGGGTTTTACGATAACTAAATCTATAAAAATAAGTTTATAACTGGTATGAACAGTAAAAATCACTGTTCATCAGAGGACATGAAATACAAAATGTCATATTTTGATACGTCGTCTTAATACGAAAGCATGGACATAAGAAACGTAAAAAACAAGTTTAAAACGAGAAAGTTACACACTACTTTATAACTTGTGTACTATTTCCTGAGATGAATAGTGTTAGTTCGTTTTTTTTATAATTTTTTGCGAAACATTTTGGAATCACTTAAATAATATTTATACTTGTTTTAAACTTTATAAATGTTATTTCACAAAGGCGATTAAACTAGTTACGCGATTATACGAGTTTAAATACATGATTATTATTTATCAAATGTGATTTAAACATTATTTCACAAACACAATTAGATGGTGATGTAGCTATATAGAATTAAATATGTTATTAGTATTTAGTACTTATACGACCGATATCTACTTAGGTTGCTTTCGAATATTTCCGTGACGCGTTTTCATTCATTCACTCGACTCATTCTTCACTTCACTTCTAAGGTGAGTTAATAGCCCCATATTTTCTCTTTTCAATGGTTTTCATAAATTATTTTCGGGGTGAGAATACGTGCTTGTTTTTGTCACACCCCCAAATTTCACTGCAGTGGAAGACTAGATTTGGGATTGTGACTTCATGGCGTGAAGAGGACTGGATATGAGAGATAGACCTCTACATGCTAATATACCAACGCAGACTCTTTATATTCCGCAGAATAGAACACCTGAGAAAAACATTGCTAAAGTGTCAACATAAAGTTGGTGAGTTCATAGGTTTTGTTGTTTGATAATAGTGATGAACCACAAGATTTATAACCATAGCATGAAATATAGTAATCCTATATATCACAATAAAAAGTATTTACTATAGTCTAAGCTCATGACACCGGAGCGTAACATGTATCATCATAGATAAGCCCATGCAGATGTTCAACCCGCAACATCCGTAACTGACTCAAATGGAAACTTGTGTTGCTTGACTACCCCCCCCCCCCCCTAATGTCAGTCCAAGACAAACAGGGATGTCAATCCCGATAGATCTATCCATAACATTCGTGCTTACAAGTATATAATGGTTCATGATAAATTGGGCAACATAGCAAGTTGGGTTGAGTAGGGACTTAGACCCAATAGTAAATCAGAAATTGTACTTGTGTTCAACTGTTAAAATAAGCAATGTTCTCACCCCAAAAGATGATCTAAAATAGAAAAGTAGGGGCTATGAAACTCACCTTACCAATTAAATCGCCTTGGATGGGAAAAATGGATCAATGTACGTCGAATAATGACTCGGTCAACACCTAAGTAATTATGATAAATCTGGGTTTATATTCTAAAAACTTAATGTATGAAAAGAATTATGCAGGCGGGTCATCAAAGGGCATTGTCGTTTAGGAGATACGTTTTATGTTTTTACAATGTTGATCAAACCGTTGGCTCTAGGGATGATACACAACTTTGCATTTATAAGTATACATGCGATTTATATCTTAGGAAAATATAAGCGTTATTTGTAAGTGACTAAGTATATATATTTTCCTATCATGCTGATTTATTTATATCGTAGTCGTCAATTAATTTGTAGATTTATCAGTATTATATATATATATATCACGGTTCGTTCGACTCGTTTAAGTTATTTATAAAAATTACTTATTTACATCTAATACCCTTAGGTTTCAAAATGGTAGATCTTAGTCCCTCTATTTGCTAAATTGAGTAAATCACACAATTAATCTTTAACCTTCGTGTGATTGTTTTTAATCTCTTGACTTTCCAAAATAGGGTTATATATAATATGTAACTTTCATATTTTTAAAAATTTTAACACTTCAACTCTTATAACTTTCATGTTTAAGACCCGAATAAGCTTTAAAAATATTTTTAGTGTTAAATAAATTTTATAAACCGTGTTACGTTTATTTACCCGTTTAAAAAAAATTAGTTGGCTAACTCAAGAGCTCGAAACATGCAAGCTTAAACACTTCTTTACGTTTAAAGTTTAATAAGTGAATTTCATGCAAGTTGTAGAAAAATATCATACGCATTAATACAATACAAACTCACATGGCCTACACCCCTTTTCTTTTCTGTTTTTCTGTCGTGCCCAACAGTGGGTTGTACCCACTTGTTTTGTGTTTTCTTCTTCACAACATAACCCATCATACGTATATATATATATATATATATATATATATATATATATATATATATATATATATATATATATATATATATAAAATACATGTTCTACTTCTTTTCTTTTTCTTTTTGCTGCTCAACAGACGCAACAGCAGTGAGTTTTTATACTCGTTGTTTTCGGTTTCTTTTCTTCCGCAGCAAGACCCACAACATATATATATATATATATATATATATATATATATATATATATATATATATATATATATATATATATATATATATATATATATAATAGTTTTCTATCTATTTTGCATATTTACGACTTGCATGGTTAGCAACGAGAAGACTTAATCTCGAGACACAAGGACGATTTTCTCATCCCTTGTAGAATCGCACAGCTGCAACAGCAGCAGCAACTTGCCATGGCTCATTTGCGTGCAACATGAGTTGGGTCTCGTGATGCAAACTATGCCAAGGTATCATGGGGTCATGGTACGAACCATAGAGCAAGTTGTTGCTCGAGTTCCTTAGAGTTGCGACGCCCAACAGCGAGCCATAACTGTGATGACAGTAACTCACTATGGTACGTCGTGTGACGTGGTCATGGCATAAGCAAGTCATATGAAAACCTTAGTTTTTACTCGCCCCTAGTGCCAACGTTTTGTATTATGATTGTGTTTAAAGATAATGCAAATTTCTTTAAGTCGTTGCTTGTTTTCACGCACGATATGTTGTCCACATGTCCTATTATACGTCGCGTGTTATTTTAGGCATGGTATGACTAGGTCTTTGCACGCATGCGTACATACTACCCACGCATGGGCTATGTGTCGTGTGCTAGTCATGCAAAACCGAGGCTTTCGGCTAGCTTGCCAAGCCGGACGTGCTTTGGTTTTTACAAGGGTAAATGACGTAGCATGAAGAACGTTAGGCTACAAGAACGACTTACAAAGGTCCAAGTGTTGTTAGTCGGTGAAAAGAGGTGATGGTGTTAAGGAAACTCAAAACTTTCTTGTTTCTATCCTTTAAAACCAGACGCCCCTTAGCTCTTGAATCCAACGAAACTCAAATTCACAAATGTAGTGTTTCCTTCTTGTTTTCATTATTGAGTTGTGCTAGAAGTGTATGTGCATGGTTCTCATTTATACACGGACACTTGCTTGGTTACTGAGACTTTCAATGGCGTGTGATGGAGCATTATGTGCATATACTATTATTGAATATGGAAATAATAATGTTTCATGATACTATTGATCATCAGGTATTGTTCATGATACTATTGTTTCTTGATATTATTGGTGCCACCCAATACTATTTGAGAATCCTTACTATTTCTTATCTTTTCCATTTCAAATTGTGTCAGATGTTTTGAGACGTATCATGTGATAGGAGTTTTCAAAATGAGAAAGTGAGTAGTGTAATGTGTAAGAGTCCATAATGATGGATGTTTTATTATTATCATATATTAGTTTATGTATTCATATGTGTATATTTCTTTTGAATTCAATAAAAGGCTTTCATAGTTATTAAGTTGAACGTAGATGATTTTATAAAGTGCTACAGGTAAATGGCCTCGTTTCATAAATGTGAAATAAGTATGGTTTTTATCGTTACACGCTCTAAAATATCCTTTTAGACACAAGGGCAATAATGGTGATATTCGCGTGCTAATTAGACTTTTCATGACAGGGAGTAATGCATGACGATCATAGAATGACTTCTTGTTGAGATTAACAGTAAAATTTGCAAATTTCGCGGTACATACTTTTTCTTAATGAAAAGAGAAATCTAAATCTGTCGGGGTGCCACAGTCTCCCCAGGTTAGAAGATTTCGTCCCGAAATCAAGACGTTGTAGGAGATCGTGGATTTGCGAATGAGTGAGGGTATTTGTTCTTGGATTGGTCCTCACGTATCCCTAAATGAATGTCTCGTCATTAGGACGAGCCGATACGACAGAACGTTGGGTATATATCCGTTGAGGTAATAGCAAAATCCTAAATCATTTCCCTTTCCCCTTTTGTCTTATAAATGCCACCTCATTTCTCTCAAAATTTTCAAACTTAGATCCTACTACAAAAATACTTCAAATGGCTTGTTCGTTTCCTCATACTGATTCCGAAGTCGAAGCCTTGGTGTAAAAATTAATTAACGAGGATAAGGGTCATCAGAATACGCTTTTGGAATTAGCCTTTCGGTTTGAAGATTCATGCGCTGTCAGAGACGATCTTAGAAAAGCCTATGAGAAATGCAATGACATTTCTCAAGAGAGCCGTGCCTTGATTTGCACTCTCTTAAAAGAAAGTTCTAATAAGGATCGCAAGCTGCATCTTTCTATGTATGGGAAGGCGGTACAGCTAGAGAGACAAATGGGTGCTAAGTCGGATTGGTTCCGGGAAAAATACTCCATCCGTACACGCAAAGGTATAGGTTGTTCGTCATCACAAGATAATTGCTCTCTTACCGAGAAAGAGTTACATCAACTCCGTATGGATGAAGAAGCTCTAAAAGAAATGTTGGAAGAAGAGGCCATGAACAAGAAGGCGCAAGAGGAGAAAATTAGGCAAGAACAAGCTGAAAATAATGCATTCTTTTTAGAATTTGGGGTAGTGAGATACGACTCAGAATATGAGTCATCGGATTAACGGTCTAAGGATTGCTGTAACCGTGTTATTGTACTGCTTTGAATAAAACATTGTTGCCTTAAACTATGTACTTGTATTTCCACTTTTGCAAACCAACGGTTATTATGTTAGTAATCTAGTAAGTTCTAATGAATGCGTTTGTTCTCTGTAGTATCACAACATTTCAAAAAAAATGTTTGCTTCGTGACTGTTGCCTTGCCATAATACATCTTGAATGGAACAATTGGGTGACTATGACTACTGTCTCCACACAATATTATAAAGTGTTTGCGTGATAATTCTGAATCGAACAATTGAGTGAATGTGATTACTGTCCCTCTACGGTATCATAAAGTGGTATAGGGATAGTGTTATTAATTTGTAAACTTTTCCCAAAGTAATTATTTTATGAGATTAAATAGCAATTCAAATTTTTTTTGGTAATTGATTTTACCTTAAGGGTTTGAAATAGGATTTAATTTTTTATGGGGTGTCGCAGCCCTTTTTAATTCGGAAACTTTCGCCCTGAATTCAAGCATCTTATTCGTGGCATGGGTTAAGAAAAGGACGAAAGTGGCAAGTGGGGCTCCAACGGCTAGAAATGCGGCGAACCGTTACCTTCACTTTATATATATATACTTTGTCAATTTCTCAAATTTGTCAAAACGTAAAATAAGTTTCCTTACTTAAATTTTCATTCGTCCTTAGATTAAAATATCGTATCTTGTTCCTTTGATTGCGGTTGTGTTCGTTGTGGTGGTTGGTTGTTATTTGGCAAGTGTTCCACAGGAAGAGGATCACCAGTACGTCATTGTAATACTAGGGCTTATTGTGCCACTCATCATTGTGGCGATTGGCGTGGAAGTTTTTTGGAAAAAGTAACTTTCGTTAGTAGGCATGCGGGTTGTATTACCGTTTTGTTTTTGAGCATTTTAATTAATCTTATGCTGAATCCTCCAGAAAGAATCATCGAACGTTTCATTTTTAACTTTGTTTCGTTTATGTAGGATTGAATCCTCATGATGTATTTTTGATGAATCGCAGTCCTTCATAGTTTCTTTGAGTATTGTCTTTAATGTGATGAATGAATAAAAGGTGTACGCGTTCAAAATTTTGTTATTACGTCGAATACTATTGAGCATATCTTTGTCGACCTAACTTATACATAGTTGATCAGGCTATGTATACCTTAGGTTTACATTGACATCCCCTTTTCCTTCAGTTATTTGTTTGTGAATTGTAAGCATAGTCGGTACAAAGACTCGTAGTGTATAAATTGTCGTGTTTCCCAAGCATCTGATGAATGATGTTATGTTATATATTTAATTTGTGGTTTATTATTCCTTCACTACTTTCTACCACACATGTGGTCCTCTGAAAGTTTATGTTCACCTTATGTGTTTATTTTACTACGTGCATATCGTTTCATATGTTGACGTGTATTATCCATGCGTTCGTAAAATTATAATCTCAGCGTATAAGTTATCTCGAATAATTACTTTTGTGGAAAGTTTAGGGTTTGATCGTAATTGCTCTTGTTAATCATGACTATGTCCATCATGAATATTTTAAATCAATATTCCTCACAACTCCTACCCACTACGCCGCCCCCTTTTCCTATATCTTTCAAATTTCACTTTACTCACTCCTCATCTCATATTATCGCCCACTTTACCATATCAAGTTTTTCATCTTCTTCCCCAAAACTGTCGGTTACCAATCCTCATGGGATTTCCAATCGAGATTTTCACTCCCGTCATGATCATAATCATCACATCACTCGTTTTGCTGGTCTACCCGATGTGTTTCTTCTCACGCGGCGATGTATCTGTCGTTTTAGCATTTTACATCTTTGTTGTATTTCCGATCATTTACATTTTGTTGTATTATGAACGGAAATATTATGGATCTATTTGAATAGGATTTCGTATTGTGCATTTTATTGCTTCATCCTTCCCGTTATAACTATATATCACTATGTACCTCACCTCGCATCTGGGTATGATTCGAGGTTATCACCTGGTAAGCCTTTAGATGCATTTTGTATTTCTATTTTCATTGAAAAGGCGTTCATTGATTGTGAATGAAAAGAATTTCGGGCTGACAAACTGTCGAATAGTGCAAGAAAGAATTGAATCTGGTGGGGGTTACTGTTTCTTGTCTGAAGCACGATGATCCTTCAAGTTTCATAGTGTTCATCGGAAATAGTTTCCCTATCTCCATTTCCTGAGCACATGGGTATACTTGTTTTGCACTTAGCAGTATTTTGGATAGCGTCCTTTTATTGGCGTATTTGAGATGTTTGTCATATGGCTTAAAATATTAACTATATGGTTTCTACTATACTGGGTAAATGTACTCAGAAGACATCTTAGGACAGAATTGTTATTTCATTTATTATTTTATGAGAGCAAAGTACAAGTCTTCATCAATTTCTCTGCTTAGATGTCTCTTCGTAGACTGGGATACAATGTTATAGCGAGTCTGGCTGTTTTGCTTATAGGCCTAGACGGGCTAGAATTTTCTGAATTTGTTCATGATCCTCAGCATGTCTGCTCTCGGCATCATCTGCCCTTATCTGCAATAATGAGATCTCATTCTCTGCAGCGGCGAGAGAATCTTGTAATTCGGATATTAGGAGCTCTTTGTCTTCGGTATCTGCTCGAAGAGTGTCAATTTCCACCTCTATGTCCTCCAGTCTGGCCGTCACATCTTCTGGGTTGAGTTCTGATGTCTCGGATGCTGGTTTACAGTCAGAGAAGGTAATGGCATTTGGGTAAAATGGTAGTGATGGTGATCTGCTTCTCTTTCGAGATGGTCCAGGTGCTTTTGATATTAGTGTTGGAACACTATGGTTATTTATTTCTTGGGAGAGTTCATGCCCTGCAGCAGGGGTCAAAGTTAATTCTAGTTCAGGTAATTGTGTTGCCTGAGAGGTTGGCGAGTCAAGTCTTCTTGGAATGAAGTGTCCCGTGGCAGCTT
>BQNB010048272.1:0-42647 GCA_026074375.1 Tanacetum coccineum | reverse complement strand
ACTTATTTTTTATTATTATTTATATAACTTTTTTATAAAATATATAATAACTTTTTTATAAAATGTATAATTATTATTTACAATTATTTTTTATAAATTATATAATCGGTTCGTTTCGACCGGGTCGGTCCGGTTCCTCTGTTCGTATATCACTACACCAATAGAAACTTTTGGCTAGGGAGTAAATTTAGAGACGACTCAAGTCGTCACTAAAGAAGCAATTGGGACCCACCATTTTCAACTTTTCTATGGTCAAACAATGAGTAGTGGGACCCCCACTTTTAGCGTTGACGACCGTCGTCGCAAAACGTACTATAAAAAAAGTTGATTTACTTTTTCCATGGAAACCACGAATCAAAAATTAATAACCACCAAAACCTTTTAGCGACGCCAGGTGTCGTCGCTAAAGGTGTATTTTCATTTAAAAGTGTTATAAAATTATTCAAAATTAGTTTTAAGAAATGTACAAAGGTGCGCTTCCATTTAAAAATGTTTTTAAAATTATTTATAATTGCTAAAATTAGTTTTAGAAAATATATAAATTAGTTTATTCACAAAATCAATATATTATAAAATTATTTAAATTATTTTTTAGTTAAAGTATGTCTATGTTGGAAATGTAATTAATTATCTATCGTCGATACTTTCGTATTGAAAGCGCATATTAATTGTAGTTGAAATGTGTTTAAGTTGTAAACATATGTGTCAGGAAGATATGGATAGACATGGATGTTAAACGGATAAGTCCAGATGATATAAATATACATGAGATGTTAAACAGATGAGTTGAAATGATATGGACATACAAGATATCTTAAACGGACGAGTCGAGATGATATTGATATACAAGAAGACGAGTCGATCTGATATGGACACATGAGATGTTAAACGGATGAGTTGGGATGATATGGATATAAATATTTCTATATGCGTTATATGTACTTTTGTATATATTTATTGGTTAATTATAAGAACTTTCAATATTTAATAGACTAGATTTGTTATTGTAGGTTCATGGTATGTGTCGTGGAAGAAAACAAAAGAATACACGAAGATTTGAAGCTTAAATGAAGAAATAACTCAAGTTGAAGGCTTCCCGACACCTGTTCACTGTTTTGGCCATAACTTGGTCATACAAACTCGGATTGAGTTGGTTCAAGCGCCTACAGAAGCGGAAAAGAATTATCTACAACTTTCATTTTTGGTCCAAGAGCTGAAAATGCACCAAAACCGTCGCACTTGCAAATAAGTGCAGCGCACTTTTTGTTGTCGCGAAGTACAACGTACTTTTCTAAAAGTGTGGCGTACTTCACATCTGATTAGCTAAAAAGTCATATTTATGACTCCAATTTACTATCAATCCGTTCATATACATTCCAACTTGTTCCCCAAGTGTTAGAACCCTATAAATAGACCCTTTTGTGCCAGGGAAACACACACAACTCATACAACAAAGTAAAGAAGAGAATTTGGACAAAGGAGGGTGACAATCCTTTGTTCCACACACCCCTCTATCACCACCATCGACTACCACCACTCTGAACCACGATTTCCAGAAACCAACCATCATTCCTAGACCTTAGTCATTCGTTTCCAAAACCTAAGAACATCTACACTTGGACGATTAACATCAAATCTTTCTAAGTACCTTACAAAACACGTTGCCAAACACCCCCTGTCCGTGTACCATTGTTGTTGTTGCTGAATTCCCAAAAATTTGTGATATGTTTCGGTTGGTTACAGAAGTATAGGGTATAGGCTTGTTATTGGAATCATTGGTTGATGTTGGTATTGGTTGTTTAGTCAGATATTTAGTTATTCGATCTTTTGTTCTCATACACTTCCGTTTACGGATATTTGGTACTTTCCTATTTATATTATTGATAAAAAATTATAAGTTTATCATTTATAAAATGGTTGTTATGATTATGAACATGGAGTAGTCGTTTTATGTTTGTTTGGGCGATATGTGATCTTTGATATGAGGCGTTTGGATATGTGTTTATTGAATTGGTTAAACATGATTTGATATAAGTATAAAGGTCAAAAGGATTCTTCTTGGATCATGTTTATCATTCCACAATATATATTGGTTATAGTAGCTTATAAAGGTCGAAAGGATTTGTTGTTATTAATCGATATAAACACTAGTTACACTTAAAGGCCGAAAGGATTTGTTACTCGTGATATCTCTATTTTCTAAACTTGTAAACAATATCCTAAACACTTCTATGTCTTAGTGATCATTGCCTAAACAAACATGCTTTAATCATTTGCTTAAATCATCCTTTTATTGCTTTCTTTACAATATTCGATATATGCACGTTTTGGTTAATTTGATAAGTGACAATCATTTTATCCTTAGCACCTTAATTACAAACTGTGAAAACTACAATTCTCTTAGGACAACCTGGACTTACCTAAGCTATATTACATATGAAAGGGTATACTTGCCCGTTTTGTGTTTTTAGTAAAAATCAGTATTTCTAATATTATAAATTTAAAGCTTGCAAAACACACATCAATGAGTCGATGTGATATGACTATACATGAGATGTTAAGCAAATAATATCGATGTACAAGATATGCGGTCAATACTGTTCATGGACTCTTTCCACACCATTGATCAAATTTACTTATCATAATTATACATTTTAACCATATAAACATTAATACATACAACAACACCAACATCACCACCACCGCCACCACCAACAACAACAACAATGACAACAACAACAAACCTAATCCCGCCTAAGCGAAGAAACATTAAAACATTAAAATAAACATACGGATGAACATATTAAATTAAACATACGGATTACTACTCTATACGAAGATTTTCCATGTCATCTAAAAGTTCATAAAGTACCACACCTAACTGACATGAGTGGTCCTCGAGATGTCTTTTCAATTCCAATCTTGCCTTGAGAATTTCTTGTCTCAAGCATGTTTATCTTTAGATCTTTTACCTTGTAGTTTGAGCACTATGTTGGCTCAGATCTACAAGGTACCAGAGAATAACTTGGATATTGTTTTGAAGATCCCGGAGAAAAACCTTTGATGTGTTGAAGGTCCATGAGAAAAACTTATACGCAGCTGATCAAAATCATCCTTCCACATAAAATATCTACATCCATATTCTAGTTTTGTTGGTTGTTACATTGTAAGGAAATAATAAGAAATGTATTTTTAACAACCAATATATTTAAATATTTAACTAAATAAAAAACATATGATTGTTCACCTTTAAACATGGACATGCATAGTAAAGTCTATCATAACTATGCTTGTGATGTGATTTTCTTTGCACTATATCTCCCATTCCACATGGACACTTAAAAGGATCATTTCTGTGACAACTGCCAATTTCAGTTTAACATTTATTTAAGAACTTGAACACTTTACTTTGAACACATGAAAACTTGACTTTACGTATAACCGTTAGGTTATCCCGCATAGAACGAGAAATAACTTTGAACGTATTCCGTCATTGGACTAAGTTAAGTCTACATTTAACTAGTACACTATTATTCTCATGATCATGATTTATAAGTCGTATGCATGCGTGATGTGTCGTCGTGTGGTTGTAATTTATGATTTCAAGTTTTAAATTTATATTCTGCCGACTTAACAAAAAATAACACTTTAACGGGAAGTGTACCCGGTCAGATGGGAGTTTCATGGTAAGTAGGGTGTCGATCACTAAGAGCGAGAAACACTTTCAATTTATTAATATTTTGGTTATCTAATATAAGTTAGTTCTATTCTAAGTTAAACCTATGCTAAACCTATGTTAATCCTAAATCTAATAGATAAAGGGGGTTTTTCAGCCTAAGAGACTGGCACGGGTTTTGTGGTGACTAAAACCAATACAAGACACTTAAACACACGCAAGCAAAAGCACATAAACAAGTATAAACTGATAAATCACTATATGGAGAGCTTTCTCGGTATCTAGATTACTTGGTACATATCACTAGATCCAGTTGAATGATAGGTCGCATACAAAAGCACATAAACAAGTATAAACTGATAAACATAAACAAGCATACAACGATAAATTAAGCAATCGAGATATAAATAAAACCAAATATTCAGATCTTCATAATAATGGCTAATACCCGAAGGTATTAGCCTTCAAACATCATAATTAATACAAGAGTAGTAATTTAGCCAAGGTAAACTAACCGAGTTAACGAATGATACCAAAAACTGAACGATTATAAGAGTATAAGAAATTACACGTTGTCTCATATGGAATTGATTACGTTGCTCGACCTCTTCTGCTCTTTTTCTCCTCTGAATACGGCGTATAGGTCTTCTCTGGATACGGCGTATTGATCTTGTTTCCTTCGTGGTATTTGGTGAGTGCAGGCACTGATACGCCGTATCTTCCTTGATGGATACAGCGTATTGGATGTCAGGATCAGTAATCTTCAAAATATCTTCGTTTAAGCTCCAGAATTCGTGCCTTTTAGTTAATCTTCACCAAGTACTCCATAATTACTGCAATTCTCAAATACAAACGATTAAGTAACAATTCCTTGCAATAATTACACAAAATGGGTTAATTACATGGGATAAATGATGCTATAAAAGTGACGTTATTTGATGTCATCAATGCGGTTTTACAACTTTTATGTAAATCAATCAAGACTTGCATTATATTTCATGCATGCATGCACAACATACCCAACACCCTTACCACCTTTGAACTAACACTTTAAACACTTACACACATTTAAATTTAGTCATTTATCTCCCCATATAATAAGCAAAAACCAACCCCTCTTGTTCCCTAGATATTTCCCAAAAGCCTCACACCTCTCATCCTATATACTTAGTACTCCTTTTCTTTCTCATTTTACCACACTCAAAACACACACTCCTATCTTTTTCTCTCTATTGTAAGCATAAGGCGCCTTATTTTTAAATTATGTTGCGGTTATGATACTTTGACACTTTCGTACTTGTAATACTACCGCATCACCGAATTACTTGAGATGGGTTTCATAGCCCCTACTTTACTTGTTTTGAACTACTTTAGGGGAGAATGCATGCTCATTTATTTTAAATCAATACTAATACTTTTCAAGACTTTGTACTTTACTTGTTTTGAACTACTTTGATGGAGAATACATGTTCATTTATTTTAAATCAATACTAATACTTTTAAAGACATTGTGAGTTTCATAGCCCCACTTTTACTTATTTTGGACTACAACTTTACTTCTTTTGAATTACTTTGGGATGAGAATACATTGCTCATTTTATTTATAGACACAAGTACTTAAAACTTTATGGAGTGACACCAAGTTACTCTATTGTCATGAAGTCCCCACTATCATGAACCGCTAATTACGTAGTAGGCGTGAGTGTTATGAATAGATCTATTAGGATTGAACTCCCCTGTCCGGGTGTTGGTAGCTTTCACTTGACCGAATTATCTGGTCAAACGGACACATTTCATTTGAGAAACTCTAGGTGTTTGGCAAAGCACCTACCGGGGCAACAAACAAACAGTATAGCGTATAATTAAGGCTTTAGTGTCATGATCTTAGGGCGATAGTAATACTTTTATTGTGATATTGTATTTGTTGTAATAATCACACTTTTCATGATACTTTGAGTGAAACAATAGTCACTAAATCTTTTCTCGATACTCTTAGTGAAGTAGTAGTCACTAAATCTTTTCATGATACTGTGAGTGAAGCAGTAGTCACTAAATCTTTTCATGATACGGTGAGTGAAGAAATAGTCACTAAAATCTTGTGCACATATTTTGGAGGTGTGACAATTTCGCACCATCTGAGTTTGTGAGGTTGGTGTGAGGGTAAGAGGTTGTAAGGTTGATGTGAGGATAACAGTTTGTGAGGTTGCTTTTATAGTTAAAAATAAGAGCTTTTAACGACGATCAATAATGAAAAGTCAGTAATGTTTTTTGTCATTTTGTTTTTGTCGTTTACTCAGTTTTGTAAAGCCTTGTCATAGTCAGTAACATTATTGACCGCATAGTTGTAAGCTCTGACTGACTCGGACTCCGTTCAGCTCGACTCGTTTTCACCTCTAGTTTAATCGTCTAGTACAAATTTAACTTAAATAATTTCAACTTATTTTCACTTATTTTAATTCAATTTCTAGTTATTTTAATTTATTTAAATCATCTACCGTTATTATTATTATTTGATTTAAATCATTTATAAATTATTTCTATTTTATTTGAACTATTTTAAATTAATTTAAATCATTTTAAATTGATTGATAGTTAATCAAAATCATTTTTAAATTATTTAAAATAATTTATAAAGTATTTAAAATTTATTTAAATCATTTTCAATTATTTATAATTAATTAAAATCATTTATATTTATAATTAAAATCCTTTATGAAGTGAAAACGTGTAATTCCCTCCATCTCTCTTTTCCCGCCAAACAATTCGCCTCCAAATTCCTCTATATTTTCCCCTTATATTAAACATTTTAAACTAAATGAAATAACATTTGATAATTAAGCTATCTTAACTAAACCCCACAAAAACTGCTCCTCACAAAAACTGCTTCAACCCCACAAATCACATTCAACCATCAACCTTCAACCCCACCGCCACCATCTTCAACCCCACCACACACGCACCACTGTGCACACGAAACCAACACCGTTACTTAGTTTGCTTTTAGGTAAATTTGTAAATTTGTGTTAATTTATTTTTGAGTCTGTTTGGTTTGCTTATGTTTTTGGGTTTTTTTGTTTGTGTAGGAAGTGTTTACGCTCGCCATTGCTGGAGCATCCCCGTTGTCTGCCACCACCATCACAGCCGGACCACCAGCTGTCGTCCCGTCTGCCGAAGGTTTGTTTTCTATTTTGGTATAATTCGCGTTTTGTTTTATGTGGTGTTAAGTTTAGTTTTTAGTAATGTAGGTTGTAAACGTACTGTTTGGATAGAGATAGTAATTTACGAGGTGTGGATTGGGAGTATTTGGCATTGTGTTTTAGAAGTGATTATCTGATTATTAATAGGTTTTGTTTTCGTGTTTGATGTGGTTGTTGATAAAGAGTTAAGGAGTAGTAGCAACAACAATTAGTATATCCTCTTGGTGTGTAAGAGAAGTTGAAATGCTTAGTTGTTGTTAAACGCATACTAATTGTAGTTGAAATGTGTTTAAGTTAATGCAATTAGGACACACGTTTAGGATATCCAAAATGTATTATGAGGTATTTTTGCTTAGTATGTTCCCATTTTGTTCTCAGCTTATGTAAAATACTTTGATTTATATACCAAAAAGCTTTCTCATAGTGTTAGGTTACTTGTCGCGAATAACTTGAGCTGTAAAACTAAAAAGATTTCAGTGATCTCATTCATCATGTTATGTTATTTTTTTTCTCGTCAAAAGTAGGGCACTCACACTATAGGTAATACTTCAGTGATTACATCCTCATAATTTTTTTTCTGAAAGGCAAACATATAGATATAAAAACCTAGTAAAAATAGATACATTAAAATGGATTTTATTCCTCAACAAGCTGGTTAAGGAACTAAGACCTGAAAAAAAGACTTACAAATACAATACATAATATTAAAACACAAACACAACAATGACTCCACAAAAAAAGAAAAAAATGCAAACTTGGATGTAACCTAATAAAACCACAACCTTGATGTCACACATTTACTAGCCTATATCAAATTGATATCTTAAGTCTCACCAATAAGTCAATGGGACATAATTAGAGTATCATGGAATAGGTAAATGTATTCAAAAGGTTGCAGTAGCTAGTAGCAATTTCGGACACAAGCACAACATAGTGAAATTTTACCATTGTGCAGCTACTTTTTGTTCATCACCAGGTTCAACAAACTATATAGATTTGCAAGCTTCTATTTATTGACATGGTGCAACAACTTACTGTCCTCAATAATACACACGTAGGTTTATAAGAAAATCTATTTACCACCAGGAGCTAAGGCCTTGACAAAAGGCACGTTCACAACCCGAGCTAAGGTCTTTGCAGGTAATGTCTTTTTAGCTCCACGGTCACACGGTGGGGATGCAGGTGGTGATCCACCCGGCGATCGGCGAACCAGGATGTTACCCCATCAATGCGAAGGTAAGAAAGTGTAAATTATTTTATAAACTTGAATTTGATGACTTGTTGACTCATCGTTTATATTTGTAGGTTCGGGGAAACAAAGGGAAATCAAACATAAGGCGTTAAAAAGGCCTTTAAACAAAATGGAAACCGCAAGCTGGAAGGTAAGAAAGTGTAAATTATTTTATAAACATGTATTTGATGACTTGTTGACTCATCACTTATATTTGTTGGTTCGGGTGTGGGGAAATCAAACATAAAGGCGTTTAAAAAAAGGGGCCTTTAACAAAATGGCAACCGCAAGCTGGAGATAGTGTTCGAGGCGAAGGATCAAAATAGCAGGTGTAGACAGGAACTTAGTGGGTACAGGCAATTTTGATTCCGGGAGGTCATAGCCGGACCCAAGTTATTGTACCTCGGAGCAATTAGAAGTCCTGAAGAGACAACATGCTTTAGAAAAAGAGGAGCAAAGAAAAGCATTTGAAAGTCAACAAAATGCCTTAAAAAAATTTGTGGATTTCTTCAACCGTTAACAAGGTACTCATTCTTCACAGTTTCAGATTCCTGATTTATACACTCCTCAAGTGTTTCCCGGTTCTATCTCTACTCCTGGCGGCCCTAGCTCTCCTTCTCCTGCCCCTAGTTCTACTTACTAGTAGCTCAATTGTATCGTTATAAACGAATATTATGACTTACTTTGGTTGTTTATGAATGAATGAATGGGCGGATACTTTTTGTATTACAGTTTTTGGGTGATTTTCAGGTTTGGTTGTGGTAGATTTTTTCTGAAAAAATTCTAGAAAAAATCTAGATTTGCAGCATTTAGCTGCTTTTTTTTACATAAGTGGTACCTTTAGCGACGACAAAAGCCATAGCTAAATCTACATTTTTCGTCACAGAAGGTGACATCGACCAATGTTGAGAGTTGGTTTTAGCGTCGACATCGTCGTCACTAAGTGATTCCCGTCAATTAAAAATAATGGTTTTATATTTATTTATATTTATATAATAAAAAAATAATCCAAAACAATTAAATCACGAAATTAAATTAGCGACGACTTGAGTCGTCGTTGAAAGTGTAATGCCACGTCAGTCAGCTATTTTGAGTTGCTTTTCTGGTGGGCCCCGCGTCGTCTCTAAATGATACCCCTTTGTTGTCACTAAAACCTTCTGCGACGAACCTTCTGCGACAACACATTTGGCTACAACATGTTGTCGCGGAAACGTTTTGTGACGACATTTAACCGCTTTTTGCTACGACAAAGGTCTTAGTTAAAAGTTTCGAGTGTTGTAGTGTATAATTATTATTTAAAATGATTTTTTATAAAATATATAATTATTATTTACAATTATTTTTTATAAATTATATAATCGGTTCGTTTCGGCCGGGTCGGTCCGGTTCCTCGGTTCGTATATAATTATTATTTAAAATGATTTTTAAAAAAATATATAATTACTATTTACAATTATTTTTTATAAAATATATAATCGGTTCGTTTCGGCCGGGTCGGTCCGGTTCCTCGGTTCGTATATAATTATTATTTAAAATGATTTTTTATAAAATATATAATTATTATTTACAATTATTTTTTATAAAATATAAAATATATTTAAAATGATTTTAAATATATAATTATTATTTAAAATGAGTCGATATGGTATGGTTGTACATTAGAGGTTCAACGGATGATTCGATATGGTATGGTTGTACATTAGAGGTTCAACGGATGATTCGATATGGTATGGTTGTACATTCGACGTTCAACGGATGAGTCGATATGGTATGGTTGTACATTAGAGGTTTAACGGATGATTCGATATGGTATGGTTGTACATTCGACGTTCAACGGATGAGTCGATATGGTATGGTTGTACATTAGAGGTTCAACGGATGATTCGATATGGTATGGTTGTACATTCGACGTTCAACGGATGAGTCGATATGGTATGGTTGTACATTAGAGGTTCAACGGATGATTCGATATGGTATGGTTGTACATTCGACGTTCAACGGATGAGTCGACATGGTATGGTTGTACATTCGACGTTCAACGGATGAGTCGATATGGTATGGTTGTACATTAGAGGTTCAACGGATGATTCGATATGGTATGGTTGTACATTAGAGGTTCAACGGATGATTCGATATGGTATGGTTGTACATTAGAGGTTCAATGGATGATTCGATATGGTATGGTTGTACATTCGACGTTCAACGGATGAGTCGATATGGTATGGTTGTACATTAGAGGTTCAACGGATGATTCGATATGGTATGGTTGTACATTAGAGGTTCAACGGATGAGTCGATATGGTTTGGTTGTACATTAGAGGTTCAACGGATGATTCGATATGGTATGGTTGTACATTAGAGGTTCAACGGATGATTCGATATGTTATGGTTGTACATTCGATGTTCAACGGATGATTCGAGATACTCCCACCAAACACTCCCACCAAACACTCCCGCCAAATACTCCCGTCAAATACTCCCGCCAAAAACTACCGCCAAATACTCCCACCAAACACTCCCACCAAGCACTTGCGTGGAAAGATAAGTGTACTCAAGGCAACAATGGATATGCATATGCATCCGGAACAACACACAGTTAATTCGGCTGCACTACTTCACGAAGTTCTTAATGAAATGGAAAAACTTGATTTGGAGTAGTTTGTCATTTGCAATGTGCAATGTAATTTGTATGATTTGGAATAGTTTGTCATTTGCAATGTAATTCGTATGTTTTTTATTGTATGTGAAGACTTTGTTTAAACTTTTATGATCTGAATGTGTTTATGTATAACGATATCACCTTGACATGCCAATGGTACAAACATGAACACACCTTAAAAACGTATCTATTATTTAGTGTTAAAATAGAACGGAATATCGGTACCGAAACGAACCTAAAAATGATAGTATAAATTTAAAGTCAACTAAGTCAAAATCTACCCCCAGGCGACAAGATCGCCGCGAGGAAAACAACCCAAAACCCCGAAGGTCAAATATGGTTATAAAAAAGCCCAAACCAAATGGAACACTTAGGGCCCAATTTGGGTTATCCCCCGCGGCGACATGTCGACGCGGGATAATAGTTGTGAATCTCAAACTTCACTAACTAAAAAGAAAGCGGGAAAATATCCAGCTACGAATTTACGTTAATATTTATCTTTTTAACATACCAAATATAATCCCCGCAACATTCGCCCAGGGAAACGAGGAGCGAGAAAAATTCCCGCAAACATTTTGCGTTGATTTAATTTGGCAAATTTAGTGACACTATCCCGGCGACATGTCGCCGGGGAAACAAAATCCAAAATCTTGACTGAAAAATCTAGGCGCGAAGAAATTGGTTTCCTACGTAGGACCCTGTACTTGTAGTGTTAGCTGACTATTCCCTACTCCAAAAATGTTCCCGGGAAAACATCGTCACCTGTCTCCTCTTTCTAGGTATAGATTTGTAGAAATGTAGAAACGTTGTGTTGTATACTATACATTCAGGTAATTCAAATAGTTTAAGGTTCAATCGTTACAACACCACCGATTCTCGAATATATTTGGAATGAGCGGTAGTAAACTATGATGAAAATTCACAATCGAAAGAAATTTTCATTAATAGCATGAGTTTGACCTTGTTTATGAATTAATTTGGGAAAATCAAAGAATACACAAAATGGGGGAGAGGTTTGTTGGTGATTTTAGTGTCACGAGCACTTTATGTAATAGGTGATTTACCCGAGGGCCAAATGGGAATTCAGTAAGGTAGAATACAGTTTGAGCGGAATGCGAAGTGCACGCTGTATATACTATTAACGAAAATTTCAAGTGCCATAACAGGTAAAGGTTTGGAATGTAATATCAAGGGGTAAAGACCTGGATATTTCTATATGAACAGACACACCATTCGCTCACCATAACGTGTTGCAATGGTGCAAAAGAAATGGTTATTTGCGTTAGTGACAGAAAGTGGATCCGTCACTAAATAGTACATATTCTCAAAGGAAGAGATTTATTCGAACTCAAAAATCGTTCAAGTCATCAAGACATATTGGGAATTGGGTCATGAACACAAGTTTATCACAAAGATTGTTGCAAGAAGAGCTAATGATTGCATAGTATCGATTACCGAGCCTGATTACAAGAATCTTAACAAGAATGATATTGAGGACATATACTTGTTGATTATGAATGGCAAGGTACCGGATTATGCAGATACAGGATTGCTATGGTCTTTATCAGTATTCATTAGAAGTACAGTGATATGGGAAAGAGTGCATGACTTCCAACTTGGAATTGAAAGCTATCAACAAAAGGTTAATCTCACTGCACCAACAATGACTTTCCCAGGAATTGAAGATCATGAAATGTTCTCTATCATCTATGAGCCTGTGCATAGAATTATTTACAAGAATAGCAAGAAAGAGAAACGGGTGATGAGACATTCAGAGATCCATAAGTTTTGTGATCTAACGTTAAATAGAGTGTTAGAAGGTCTGAAGAGTTATAATAACGATGTCAAGTATGGGTATGTACAAAAAGATCTCACTAAAGAAGAAGCAGAGTATTTGAAGTTATTTGAAGAAGAGATTAAAGAAAGATTAAAGCATCGTAGACAGATGAGAAGATGGGAGATGTTCGTGAATGGAAGACCACTTGGACCACAAAGAGAACGCCCAGAATAATCAACCCTTAGGGGGAGATTGTTAGGATCATTAAAAGTGTCAATTATGTAATTTTGTGTTATTTAGTTATTAGTCTTTCTTTTGTTAATGTCAATGTAGTTTGTAATAAGGTGTATTATGCTAAAAGAATTAAATAGCATAATTACCAAAGTCTAGGGACTAGAAGTGTTAAGTTAGGAAAATAAAGGAAGGAAAGTCTCTTTCCCTCACCTATAAATACCCCTCTAATCTTCATTAGAGAGTGATGCTTTGTAACTAACTCTTCCATTTTCCCTCCATTTTTAATATCATTTGAAATTTGAATACTTGTCATCCTCTACTATTCTCTATATGCTTCCATGATCGATATGTTTGATTCAAGATAAATGAGACCTATCAGGTAGTTAAGTGCTTGCGGAAAATTGAATAAAGATGCTTAGACATATTAATGATTATGAAATGTGAATGACTCATTGATTATATGAGTTTTATGTTGATTAGAATGTTAAGCCCTTATTAGGAAAGTTATAATTGAATATGTTGTCGTAATTAAGTATATGAAAGTTGCGTATATGTCTATATGTTTCATGAATGTGGGATGGCGTGATAATAGGGGAAGTATGAGCTAAGTAAATGTGTAAATGTTTAAGTTATGAGAGGTTGCTTATGTGAAAATTATTATGTAATGAAAGTAAATGCTAAATGTAGGAATGTATATTTATATAATGTGAGACCTATGCTAAGTTAATTGTATGTCTAAGTGATTTATGATATGTATATGATGATACAAATTTAAGAAATGTTAAGCTAAGGTAAATGCGTTAGATAGGATTCTAATAAGTAACGACGAAGGTATGTAAATATGAACTAAGTAATGTGAAGGTGCTTGAATTATGAAAAGTTGCTTAATGAAGAAATATTGTGTTGAGTGTAAGTACTTATATGAATTACTAATAAAAGTTAAAGCATGATAAGTTGTGTAATGTAAAGGACATGATAAAGTATTATGTAATAGTATGAAGTGATTAAGTATGAGACGTATAAGAATGAATAAAGAACGAAAGAAACCTCGTTGGTATATGAAAGAGGTGTATGATAAGTAAAATGAATAAATGAGTAAATCTTAAAGTAAACTAAATGAATGAATGGTAAAGAATGAGACTAATATACGCGAAAAGTTTAAAGGATCAAAAAGAAAGTATTGGAATAAAATTGACCATGAGGTCAAAGTAGAGCTGACAAGAGAAAGATAAATGAAATGTGATAGCGTATATGTAATATTGAGAATGACAAGAGTCATTGAATCTCGCGTAAGATAATAAAAGAAGATAAAGTGTGAAGTAAAATGACTTAATGCAATGAAAGTAGAAATCAAGAGAGTATGATTAGAAAAGTATATAGTTGGCAAAAGGAGTAAAGAATGATAAATTAAAATTTAGGTTGGATCCAAGGATTAATGTAATGGTATCCTTCGGGATAGCCTAATGTGGTGGTATCCTTCGGGATAGCCTAAGAATGTTAATAATGCCACAAGGGTATCGGTAATGGGCAAATTCCTACGGGAAGAAAGCCAAGTTTCCTTCGGGAAAAAGTTAAGGAAATTGAATCCAAGACTACAAAAGACAATATTAAAAATGAATGAGCTATTGATATGTGAAAAATGGAAAGTAATGAAGACTTAAAGCATGCTTGAGTGTTATGTCGGAAGTGTATGAGTAGGATGATTTATAATCTCATTATTTAAATGGATTGGGATGCCTCATCATTTAAATAAAGAAATTGCGAATCACTGAACCATAAGTTTATATTCCTTTATTTGCATTGATTGGGACGCTTCTCAATGTAAATAAAAAAGTATTGATAAGTGGGCTTATGTATTCTCGGCATAACATGAGAGGGATTAAAGAAGTAGAAGATGGGAGTATAAAAGTAGTTAGATATAGTATGAAATAAGATTAACAAAATAAGAATTAGAATGCGACTTTTGGTAAAGACCTTAAAAGAAAGTTAAGTTCTAGACGTTAGAAGTATAGGTTGAAGGATATAAGTTTAAATCGATATTATAATATGCCCTATGGCATGGTGTAATGACTATAGTGATCGCTAAGTATTATTCGCATCTTAATGTGAATTTGGAAGGTAACAGTAAAAGTATTGAATTATTCCAAGTGACTTATAGTCCTTGATGAAAATTTACTAAAAAGAAGTAAAGAAAGTAAAGTGTGATAATGGAAACGATGAAAGGAATGTCAAGATGATTGCGATAAATAAGAAAGTGTAAGCTAAGGTTGGCGTATGATATATCAAGATAAAGCAAATTCTTAAGTGACAAGCAGTTCTTGAGGAAAATTTAGAGAAGAAATGAATGGAAATGTAAAGATATAGAGAAAAAGTTACTAAAATGATGAATTTAGAAATAGTAAAATGTTACCTAAATGACGCTTGTCATTAGAAAAAGTGTAAGTATGATAGGAATGAGCGTGAAGTAGAACGGGTTAAGAGTAATTAGAGGTATAATAGTATGGCTAGTATTGGAAAAACCATATAGGTTGATTCAATTAGTCAAGTATATGCTTGAGAATGCTAAGTTGAAACGTAGGATCAATGTGACCAAATTTTGGTTAATATTAGACAAGAGATTTCGGGGATGAAATCTAAATAAGGGGGATAGATTTGTAACACCCCAAAACTGGATTTTAAGTATTTAATTAAAAAATGCCATTAGAAAAGGTTTGATTATAACGTTAGTAGCCTAAATGTGCCAAGAGACTTAAACATCTATCTGTGAGGACCAATACGGCGTATTGGAAAGCATGAATACGGCGTATTAATATAATAAGTGGATACGCCATATCTGGGTTAATAAATACTGAGTATTAGTAAAATAGTATGGATACGGCGTATCCATAAGTGTGGATACGGCGTATCGGTTTAGTTAGCCAAAGTAAATGACTAAACTACCCTTTTTGAGGAGTCGCCACTTCACTTTAAAATATCTGAGCCTCTAGATAATTCTCACATTATCTATATTGTTCCAAGAGTGTGTCTGTGTTGGCTTAAAAGAAAGAACATGAGGAAAACCTCATGGAGTCTTGATGATCAATTCATGAAGGGATTTATGTTCCATGGCAAGAGATAAGTCACTAAAAATGATCCTACAATGTAAGGAACCTCTAATTATTGATTAATTGGTGAATTAAGGGTTAGGGTTCTTATACCCAAATTGGGGGTTTTGGGTAATTGTGGTTCTAAACCAAGAATTAAGGTAATTATGATTATGGGTTAAGGTCAATTAATGATTTATGAATAAAGTTAGTGATTTTGTGGGTTTTCATCATATGATCAAGATATGATCATATGATGATTAGAAATGTTGAAGGGTAAGCTAATGTTTGTATAAACCATTGTTATAGTGTGTTATTTATGTATATAAAGTATTTATGATTGTGATATGGTTTAGGAAGCAAGGATGATGGTGATGATGATGATTGATGGTAAACTTAGCTTTGGAGCTAAGGTAAGTAAACCGGTTATAATGTGCTATTACATTATTCTATCATTACATGTATTATGTGGTTGATGTAATGAAGGTTTAGGAAGTCTTGGTTAGAAGCTTGGACAAAGAAGTAGATTAGAGGCTAGTTTAGCAAACTAGCCAAGGTTATGGTTAAGCCTAAATTGACCTATTTAAGGTATGTAATGATTTTGTATGATTTGATGTAATGTGTTTTAAGTGTAATGTGCTAATAAAGATGAAAGGTGGTCTTATGGACTAATAACGAATAAGAATGATGCTTATGAGATGAATGATATATAATAACATGTTATTGCTGTTTACTTACTAAGCCTCGTGCTTACGGTTTAGTTGTTTATCGTTTTGTAGGTGCAAAGTGAAGAAGTAAGACCATGGATAAAGGCCTAGATATTGGAAGCAAGGACTAGAAGTGTTGGTTTATGCTTAGAGCTTAGTACTAGATACCGAGCTCGAAACGATGTTGAACCCCCAAAGTAACGTGAAATGGTTTCTAAATATTATTGTTAAGTGTCAAGGTCTTTTGTATTGGTTTTTGGGTAAAAAGGTATGCAATTGGGACAAAGGCAGAATGTGAAATGGGTTAAAAAAAGGGTGTTTGGCAAAACACCCATCGAATGGTAAAGAATGTTTTCGAGGGTCACTGAGACCCCAAATGTTATAATAATGATGTATTATAATGTATTTATGGTTTCTAGAATGTTTTGTGAAGTATCAAGTTCTAAAAGTAAGGTTTTGGGTCAAAAGGGGTAATTCTGCACATGTTTCTGCAGCTTCTGGGTCTGTTGGTTCAATACGGCGTATCCAATGTATGGATACGGCGTATTGAATGTTTAAAGTGGATACGGCGTATCCATTCTGTGGATATGGCGTATCCATATCTGCAGTTTCAGGTCAATTTTGTTTTAGTCATAAAAACCAAACCGTAAGGAGTTAGAAGGCATGCCACTCGGCGTTTCAAAGATAATTGAGTAAAGTTTCAACTAGTAATACTTTAAAGAAGTGAATGGTTATGTATTTTGGTTATCCTATAAAAGGGACACAAGGTCAAGTCATTTCCGCGAAAAAGTTTTTATTTTTGGTCAAAATGGTGAGTCTAGAAAGGGGCGTTTCAACTTGGTATCAGAGCTTCGGTCTAAGAGAAGTAGGTTTCCACTATAGGTTGCTTAAACTTAGACCACTTGTAGATGCGTAGGCCGCAAGTTAAAGGAACGAAGTATGCGAATGCCTTAGTATAAGGTAGTTAAGTGCTTGCGGCAAATTGAATGAAGATGCTTAGACATATTAGTGATTATGAAATGTAAATGAGTCATTGATTATATGAGTTTTATGTTGATTAGAATGTTTAGCCCTTATTAGGAAAGTTATAATTGAATATGTTGTCATAATTATGCGATGTAAGTATATGAAAGTTACATATATATCTATATGTTTCATGAATGTGGCATGGCATGATAATAGGGGAAGTATAAGCTAAGTAAATGTGTAAATGTATAATTTATGAGAGGTTGGTTATGTGAAAATTATTATGTAACGAAGTAAATGCTAAATGTAGGAATGTATATTTATATAATGTGAGGCCTATGCTAAGTTAATTGTATGTCTAAGTGATTTATGATATGTATATGATGATACAAATTTAAGAAATGTTAAGCTAAGGTAAATGCGTTGGATAACATTCTAATAAGTAACGAAGAAAGTATGTAAATATAAGCTAAGTAATGTGAAGGTGTTTGAATTATGAAAAGTTGATTAATGAAGAAATATTGTGTTGAGTGTAAGTACTTATATGAATTACTAATAAAAGTTAAAGTATGATAAGTTGTGTAATGTAAAGGACATGATAAAGTATTATGTAATAGTAAGAAGTGATTAAGTATGAGACGTATAAGAATGAATAAAGAACGAAAGCAACCTCGTTGGTATACGAAAGAGGTGTATGATAAGTAAAATGAATAAATGAGTAAATCTTAAAGTAAACTAAATGAATGAATGGTAAAGAATAAGACTAATATACGTGAAAAGTTTAACGAATCAAAAAGAAAGTATTGGAATAAAATTGACCATGAGGTCAAAGTAGAGTTGACAAGAGAAAGATAAATGAAATGTGATAACGTACATGTAATATTGAGAATGACAAGAGTCATTGAATCTCGCGTAAGAAAATGAAAGAAGATAAAGTGTTTAGTAAAATGACTTAAAGCAATAAAAGTAGAAATGAAGAGAGTATGATTAGAAAGGTACATAGTTGATGAAAAGAGTAAAGAATGATAAATTTAAATTTAGCTTGGATCCAAGGATTAATGTAATGGTATCCTTTGGGATAGCCTAATGTGGTGGTATCTTTCAGGATAGCCTAATGTGGTGGTATATTTTGGGATAGACTAAGAATGTTAATAATACCACAAGGGTATCGGTAATGGGCAAATTCCTACAGGAAGAAAGCCAAGTTTCCTTCGGGAAAAGTTAAAAAAAATGGATCCAAGACTAAAAAAGACAATATTAAAAATGAATGAGTTATTGATATATGAAAAATGGAAAGTAATGAAGACTTAAAGCATGCTTGAGTGTTATGTCGGAAGTGTATGAGTAGAATAATTTAAAATCTCATTATTTAAATGGATTGGGATGCCTCTTCATTTAAATAAAGAAATTGTGAATCACCGAACCATAAGTTTATATTCCTTTATTTGCATTGATTGGGATACTTCTTAATGTAAATAAAAAGGTATCGATAAGTGAGCTTATGTATTCTCAGCATAACATGAGAGGGATTAAAGAAGTAGAAGATGAGAGTATAAAAGTAGTTAGATATCGTAGGAAATAAGATTAACAAAATAAGAATTAAAATGCGACTTTTTGTAGAGACCTTAAAAGAAAGTTAAATTCTAGACGTTAGAAGTATAGGTTGAAGGATATAAGTTTAAATCGATATTATAATATGCCCTATGGCATGGTGTAATGACTATAGTGATCGCTAAGTATTATTCGCATCTTAATGTGAATTTGGAAGGTAACAGTAAAAGTATTGAATTAATCCAAGTGACTTATAGTCCTTGATGAAAATTTACAAAAAGAAGTAAAGAAAGTAAAGTGTGATAATGGAAATGATGAAAGGAATGTCAATATGATTGCGATAAATAAGAAAGTGTAAGCTAAGGTTGGCGTATGATATATCAAGATAAATCAAATTCTCAAGTGACAAGTAGTTCTTGAGGAAAATTTAGAGAAGAAATGAATGGAAATGTAAAGATATAGAGAAAAAGTTACTAAAATGATGAATTTAGAAATAGTAAAATGTTACCAAAATGACGCTTGTCATTAGAAAAAATGTAAGTATGATAGGAATGAGCGTGAAGTAGAACGAGTAAAGAGTAATTAGAGGTATAATAGTATGGCTAGTATTGCAAAAACCATATATGTTGATGCAATTAGTCAAGTATATGCCTGAGAATGCTAAGATGAAACGTAGGATTAATGTGACCAAGTTTTGGTTAATATTAGTCAAAAGATTTCAGGGACAAAATCTAAATATGGGGGATAGATTTGTAACACCCCAAAACTGGGTTTTAAGTATTTAATTACAAAAAGGCGATTAGAGAAGGTTTGATTATAATGTTAGTAGCCTAAATGTGCCAAAAGACTTAAGCATCTGTTTGTGAGGACCAATACGACGTATTAGAAAGGATGAATACGGCGTATTAATATAATAAGTGGATACGCCATATCTAGGTTAATAAATACTGAGTATTAGTAAAATAGTATGGATACGACGCATCCGTAAGTGTGGATATGGCGTATCGGTTTAGTTAGCCAAAGTAAATGACTAAACTACCCTTTTTGATGAGTCACCACTTCACTTTAAAATATCTGAGCCTATAGATAATTCTTACATTATCTATATTGTTCCAAGAGTGTGTGTCTGTGCCGGCTTAGAAGAAAGAAAAGGAGGGAAAACCCATGGAGTCTTGATGATCAATTCATGATGAGATTTATGTTCAATGGCAAGAGATAAGTCACTAGCAATGATCCTACAATGTAAGTAACCTCTAATTATTGATTAATCGGTGAATCAAGGGTTAGGGTTCTTATACCCAAATTGGGGGTTTTTGGGTAATTGTAGTTCTAAACCAAGAATTAAGGTAATTATGGTTATTGGTTAAGGTCAATTACTTATTTATGAATAAAGTTAGTGATTTTGCGGGTTTTCATCATATGATCAAGATATGATCATATGATGATTAGAAATGTTGAAAGGTAAGCTAATGGTTGTATAAACCATTGTTATTGTGTGTTATTTATGTATATAAAGTATTTATGATTGTGATATGGTTTAGGAAGAAAGGATGATGATGACGATGATGATGATTGTTGGTAAACTTAGCTTTAGAGCTAAGGTAAGTAAACTGGTTATAATGTGCTATTACATGACTTTATCATTATATGTATTATGTAATTGATGTAATGAAGGTTTAGGAAGTCTTGGTTAGAAGCTTGGACTAAGAAGTAGATTAGAGGCTAGTTTAGTAAACTATCCAAGGTTGTGGTTAAGCCTAAATTGACCAATTTAAGGTATGTAATGATTTTGTATGATTTGATGTTATGTGTTTTAAGTGTAATGTGCTAATAAAGATGAAAGGTGGTCTTATGGACTAATAACGAAAAAGAATGATGCTTATGAGATGAATGATGTATAATAACATGTTATTTCCGTTTACTTACTAAGCCTCGTGCTTACGGTTTAGTTGTTTAACGTTTTGTAGGTGCAAAGTGAAGAAGTAAGACCATGGATAAAGGCCTAGATATTGGAAGCAAGGACTAGAAGTGTTGGTTTATGCTTAGAGCTTAGTACTAGATACCGAGCTCGAAACGATGTTGAACCCCCAAAGTAACGTGAAATGGTTTCTAAACGTTATTGTTAAGTGTCAAGGTCTTTTGTATTGGTTTTGGGTAAAAAGGTATGCAATTAGGACAAGGGAAGAATGTGAAATGGGTAAAAATGGTGTTTGGCAAAACACCCATCGAATGGTAAAGAATGTTGTCGAGGGTCATTGAGACCCCAAATATTATGATAATGATGTATTATAATGTATTTATGGTTTATGGAATGTTTTGTGAAGTATCAAGTTCTGAAAGTAAGATTTTGGGTCAAAAGGGGTAATTATGCACATGTTTCTGCAGCATCTGGGTCTGTTGGTTCAATACGGCATATCCATGGTATGAATACGGCGTATTGAAGGTTTAAAGTGGATATGGCGTATCCGATCTGTGGATATGGCGTATCCATATCTACAGTTTTAGGTCAATTTTGTTTTAGTCATAAAAACCAAACCGTATGGAGTTAGAAGGCGTGCCACTCGGCGTTTCGAAGATAATTGAGTTAAGATTCAACTAGTAATACTTTAAAGAAGTGAATGGTTATGTATTTTGGTTATCTTATAAAAGGGACACAAGGTCAAGTCGTTTTCCGCAAAAAAAAATTATTTATGGTCAAAATGGTGAGTCTGGAAAGGGGCGTTTCATCGAACAGAGGAAAAACCATAAAGGTTTAAACTTTAAACTTATTCAAGCTTCGTCTTATTTTCTAACTTATTTTCGTAGCTTATTGTGAGTACTAAAAAGGAATTTGAGCTTATTGGGTTTAATAAATAAGCCCACATGAGTTTTGTTTGTTCAATAGATGATGATACTTAGACCAATTAATGATGATGAAATGTGTTTTGGTTATCGATCTAATGATTTTGATTTTGATTAGAATTTAAACGCTTATAGAAGAAAGTTAAAATTGAATGTTTGATGAATTTAATAAGAGGTATATATAAGAAAGTGACTTACATGTCTAAGTATTATATGAAAGTGGAATGGTTTGATAATACAAGAAGTATAAGTTAAGTAAAGGTATAAACGTTTGAGTTTTGAAAAGGATTGCTTACGTGAAATTTTTTATGTAATTAAAGTAAGTGTTAAATGCGAGAATGTAAGTTTATATAATGTGAAGTCTATACTATATTATTTAAATTTGTAAGTGATAAAGATGTATATGATGGTATGAGTTAAGAAATGTTTGAGCTAAAAAATGTTTGAGCTAAGATAAATGCATAGGATTGCATTTTAAAATAATTACAAAAGTAATAAGTATAGAGCTAGATAATGTAAGATGTTTGAATTATGAAAAAGTTTTTAAAGAAGAATTATTTTATTGGAGAGTAAGCACTTACATAATTACCATAAATGGTTGACATTATATAATATATATAAATTAAGTAAATATAATAAAGTATGATATGATGGTATGACGTGAATAAGTATGAGACGTATATGAATGATAAAGAATGAGTGTAATCTCGTTGAGATATGAAAGAGAAGTATGATAAGTAAAATGGGTAAACGAGGGTACCTTAAAGTAAACCAAATGAATGAATAAAAAAGAACAAGGTTTATATACGTGAAAGAGTTAATTAAAATAAAGGATATATTGGTATAGAAATTATTATGAGGTCAACATGGGGTTGACGAAGGAATGATCAGTGCATTGTGAGAATGCATATGAAATATGTAAAACGTGTAATTGACAAGCATCATATAGACCTTGTCCAAGAAAGTGAAAACATGGAAAATGAAAATGTGATGAAATTGCATAAGGCAATAAAAAGGGGAAATGGAAAAGTATATGATTAGAAAAGTACGTAAATGACAAAAATAGTAAGAATGATAAATTTAAACATAACTTGGATCCAGTGTGAATGTAATGGTATCATTTGGGATAGCCTAATGTAATGGTATTCACCAGCTTGGCCAAGCTTGTTAAAGTATAAAGTGAATGTTAATGGTACCGCAAGGGTACGATTAAAGTCCCTTTAAGGGAATGTGATAATGATTAGGATCCAAGGCTAAAAGAGGTAAAAAAAGTAACGTGATAAAAAGTAAAAGAGTAGTGGTCGATAAATGTAAAGTATAAAAAAGGTTAAAAGTTAAAGCGGGTAATAGGTATAAGAGTGCTATGTCGGGAGTGTATAAGTAGGATGATTTATAATCTCATTATTTAAATGGATTGGGACGCCTCTTCATTTAAATAAAGAAATTGTGAATCACCGAACCATAAGTTTATATTTCTTTATTTGCATGATCTGGGAGAACGCTTCCTTAATGTAAATATAAGAAGTATAGATGAGTGGGCTATGTGTTCTTAGTATAATAAGAGGGTGATTAAAGAAGTAGAAGATGAGAGTCTAAAAGAAGTTAGATGTCGTACGAAATAGGATAGGCGAAATAAGAGTTAGAATGAGACTTTTAGTAGAGACCTTAGTGAGAAAGTTAAGATTTAGACGTAAAGAGTATAGGTTGAAGGATGAAAGTTTAAATTAATGTTATAATATGCCTTATGACATGGTTCTAATGTAAGTAATGAATATAGTGGTCGCTAAATTGCATTAGCATCCTTATGTAAAATGTGAAAGTATTGTTAAAAGAGATATGAATTTAGAAAGTTAGAAGGTATTGAAACATTTAATTACTTATATCCCGCATACGGCCGAGATTATTTAGAAAGAAGTAAAGAAAATAAAGTATTAAAGTGAAAAGTGCTAAAAAAATTGTAAAATTGCTACGAAAGAATACGAAGGTATTAGTTAATGTTTGAATAATGAAAAGTCAAAATGCTATCATCTTCTCAAGGGACGTAAAATTTTTGGTTGAAAACGTAGAATAAAGTGAGTAAGAGTGTTGAGTAAGAAATGAGTTAACTAATATGATGAAATAGAAACGGTAAAATGTTACCTAACCACGTTTGTCATTATAAAAAGTGAAAATATGATAGAAATGAGCGAGAAGTATAATGGGTTAAGGATAATTAAAGGTGTTATAGCATGGATAGAGTTGCAAAACTATATAAGTTGTTGCAACAAGTTAAGTATATGTTTAAAAGTGTTAAAATGAATGAGGGGTTAAGTATAACCAAATTGTGGTTAGTATTAGACGAAGAGATTTTGGGGACGAAATCTATATAAGGGGGTAGATTTGTAACACCCCAAAACCGAGTTTTAAGTATTTAATTACGTAAAGGCTATTAGGTAAGTTCGACTATGACTTTAATAGTCTAAATGTGCTAAGGGACTTAAGTTGTTCTGTCTGTAAGAACCAATATGGCGTATTGGTTAAGTTGAATACGGCGTATTGATATAAGAATGAATATGGCATATCAAAGTTAATGAATACGGAGTGTTGGTAGCCTAGCTTGGATACGACGTATCCATGGGGATAGATACGGCGTATTGGTGAAGTCGGCCAAAGGAAATTACTAAATTACCATTTTTGATGAGTCATCACCTCACTTAATATATATTATAGTCTCTAGACATTTCCATGGACATTCTAAAATGTTCCAGGGATGTGTATGTGTCGGGTTAGAAAAGAGAGGGAAAGGAGAAAGGATTAGCTTGATGATCTTGTGATGGATTAAAGGGTGCCAATTTAAGGGTTAAGTCTAATGATAATCCTACAAGGTAAGTAAGCTCTTCTAAGATGAATTGAACAATTATAACTTAGGGTTCATATACCCAAATTTGGGGTTTTGGGTAAATGGGTTTCTAAATCAAGTATTATGGTGTTAATGATTATGGGTTAAGATTAATTCATGATTACATATAAAGTAATTGGAAGTCTTCATTATATGATCAAGGTATGATCATATGATGATTAAGGATGGAAGTGGGTAAGTTATGGGTTGTATAAACCCTTATTATAGTATTCTATAATGTATTTATGATGTATGATGATTATGAATTAGGAAGCAAGTGAGGATGATGATGGTGTTCTTGATAAGCTTAGCTTGGAGCTAAGGTAAGTAAACCAGTTATAATGTGCTATTACATGATTCTATCATTATATGTATTATGTGGTTGATGTAATGAAGGTTTAGGAAGTCTTGGTTAGAAGCTTGGACTAAGAAGTAGATTAGAGGCTAGTTTAGCAAACTAGCCAAGGTTGTGGTTAAGCCTAAATTGACCCATTTAAGGTATGTAATGATTTTGTATGATTTGATGTAATGTGTTTTAAGTGTAATGTGCTAATAATGATGAAAGGTGGTCTTATAGACTAATAACGAATAAGAATGATGCTTATGAGATGAATGATGTATAATAACATGTTATCCGTCAATTTACTTACAAGCCTCGTGCTTACGGTTTTAGTTGTTTTAAGCGTTTTTGTAGTGCAAAGTCAAGAAGTAAGGACCCATCAGAAAAAGGCATGGATATTGGAAGCCAAGGACGTATAAATTGTTTGGTATTATGCTTAGAGCTTAGTACAAGATACCAAGCTAGAAATGATGTTGAACCCCCAATGTAACATGAAATGGTTTCTAAATGTTATAGTTAAGTGTCAAGGTCTTTTGTATTGGTTTTGGGTAAAAAGCTATGCAATTTGGACAAAGGAAGAATGTGAAATGGGTAAAAAAGGGGGTTTGGCAAAACACCCATCGAATGGTAAAGAATGTTGTCATGGGTCGTTAAGACCACAAACGTTATGATAATGATGTATTATAATGTATTTATGGTTCTGGAATGTTTTGTGGAGTATCAAGTTCTGAAAGTAAGGTTTTGGGTCAAAAAAAGGGGTCATTCAGCACTGTTTCTGCAGGTTCTAGGTCAAAAGGGGTAATTCTGCATATGTTTCTGCAGGTTCTGGGTCTGTTGGTTCAATACGGCGTATCCAAGGTTTGGATATGGTGTATTGAAGGTTTAAAGTGAATACAGCGTATCCATTATATGGATATGGCGTATCCATATCTGCAGTTTCAGGTCAATTTTGTTTTAGTCATAAAACCAAACTGTAAGGAGTTAGAAGGCCTGCCATCCGGCGTTTCAAAGATAATTAAGTCAAGTTTCAACTAGTAATACTTTAAAGAAGTGAATGGTTATGTATTCTGGTTATCTTATAAAAGGGACACAAGGCCAAGTCATTTTCGTAAAAAAGTTTTTATTTATGGTCAAATTTTATAGTCGGAAAAAGGGGCATTTCAGATTGCGTGCTCTGTAACACCTCTTACACTCTCTGTTTATTTATGTCTTTACTTTCTTGCATTTAAATTGCTGGAGGATAGGTAGAGGCTCTATTGAGAAGTTAGGATAGAGGTGTTGTTGATTTAAGAGGGTTTTATTTTTTGTTAAGTTGTTATATTGTTGATTCTTAAATACATCTATCTGCCCTACCACTTAAGTGGCAAGGAAGCCTGGAAACTATTGGATTTATTCATTATTATTTGTGTTATTCTTGTTGTTCTTTATAATTTGTCAATATGTCTATTCATGGTTACACTGATGATGAATATAATGTTGGTGATAATAATATTACTCCAATTAGTAAACTTGATGTGAGTAATCCATTGCATTTACATCCTAATGATTCTGCTACATTGACTGTTGTTTCTGTTAAACTAAAAAGGATTGAGAACTATCAAGTTTGGTCATGTGCTATGCTTTTGGCTTTAGAAGGCAAAAATAAAATTGGCTTTATTGATGAAACTTGTAAAAGGTCTTATACTGATGAAGTCTTATGCATACAATGAGATAGAGTCAATGTTGTGGTTTTGGGATGGATTTTAACTTCTATTTCCGAGGAACTCTTTCTTGGTCAATTTTTTTTCAAAAAGGGCTAAACATGTTTGGGAAGAACTGAAAGAAACTTATGATAAAGTAGATGGATCTGTGACTTTTAGCCTGCATCATAAAATTCATACTTTGAGTTAAAATGAGTCTTCGATTATTGATTATTATCATAGGTTACATGCTATGTGGAAACAATTTGATACTTTGATTGAGTTGCCTAGATGTACTTGTCATGTTGGTGATGATTTTAAGAAACATAACTAGTTAATAAAGTTAATTATATTTTTAATGGGTCTTAATGATACAAATTAGAAGTTCTATTTTGTCAAGAGAGACTTTACCTGATGTCAGAAGTGCATATGCTATTATATCCAGTGAGGAATCTCACAGGGTTGCTTCTGGTAGCATTTATGAGACCTCTCAGATATCTTAGACCTTTGCATTCACTGTTAATGTGCCTAACAGAAGAAACTTTTTGAGGTCTCAAACCCCTACTAGTTTTCCTAAACCTTATAATGTGACCAGACCTAATGATAATGAGAATATAAGAACTGTTGAGGGTTCTAATTTGGTCTGTGAAAACTGTGGTTTCAATGGTCATACCATTGATAGGTGTTTTAAAATAATTGGTTACACTGCTGGTTTTGAAAAAAATAAGGGTGGTCAAAACTTTAAAGGAAAAAGTGTTTCTAACAATGTTGTTGGGTATGGTTCTTCTTCTGGTTTCTCTGATGAATAATTGTCAACTCTTATATCTCTTATCAAGGAAAATTCTGTTAATGGGAAAGGTGTGCAGGCCAATATGGCAGGTACAGTTTTAAAAACAAGCAAGTTTTTTAATAAAAACTTTAACATATTTTTTGTTCTAATAGTATAATTCATTCTAAAATTGAAACTAAAGGTGTTATCATAGACTCTAGGGAAAATAAACACATTACATTTACTGATAAATTTCTTGTATATGTCATTGATATCTTTTATTTAAAAATTAAGGTTTGTCATCCAAATGGTACTGAAGATTTCATAACTAAAATTGAGAATATGCCTTTGACTGACTACTTGACTTTATTTGATGTATTGGTTGTGCCTGAGTATCATTTCAGTTTAATGTATGTGCATAAGGTTGCTAGAGACAGTAAGTTGATAATTGCCTTTGATGAGCTTAATTGCTATATTTTAAACCAGGATTTAAGAGCAGGGAAAATTCTAAGGACTACTAGACAATTTGGTGGTTTATATTACTTTGATGGAAATCAAGGTAGAGAACTTAAGAGTTCTTGCATTAATAATGTTTGTTTTTTGTCTGAGTATACTTGGCATTACAAACTTGGTCATCCTGCTGACCAAGTTCTGAATGTTTTAAAACCTAACTTGTTATTTGAGAATAATAAGTTGATGTTGTCTGTGACATTTGTCAAAGGGCTAAACAAACTAGAGAGCCATTTCCTCTTAGTGATCATATATCTACAGACATTGGTGAACTTGTTCATCTTGATTGTGGGGGCCATATAAGGTCACTAGTAGAAATGGTTTCGGATATTTTCTCATAATTGTTAATGATTTTTCTAAGGCTATCTGGGTGTATTTTCTTAGAAATAAAACTGAAGTTTTTAAATCTATAATGATTTTTGATAATCTCATAAAGACTCAAGTTTAATAAATAAGTTAAATCATTCAGGAGTGACAATGGAACTGAATTTGTTAATCATAAGTTCTCCACCTTTTGTGAAAACCATGACATTATGCATCAGACTTCATGTAGCTATACTCCTCAACAAAATGGGATTGTTGAGAGGAAGCTTATGCATCTTATTAATGTGTTTGTGATTGTGTTGATTTTGTGATTGAGAGGAATTGAGTGAGAGCGAATTTGAGATGGTTGTTTTTTGACTGAGACATCTTTTTTTGAGTGTTGATTTGAGATCGATGGTGTTGAGAGTGTTTGCTATTTTGTTGTTTAGAGCACCTCCCATTTGAGAGTTCGATAGTTTTTTGAGTTTTTTTGAGAGTTTGTGATGCTTTGTTGTTCGTGAGAGGAGCTTATGCATCTTATTAATGTGGCTAGGTATTTTTTGTTTCATGGAGGGTTACCTCTTAATATGTGTACTGAATACATTCTAACTGCTACTTATTTGATTAACAGATTACCCACCTCCGTGCTGAATGGAAAGTCTCCTTTTGACCTTGTTTATAAAAAACCCCCTTCTCTCAAACATTTAAGATCCTTTGGTTGCCTTGCTTATGCTACTATTTTAAATAGTAATGATAAATTTGGATCTAGAACTGAAAACTGTGTCTTAATTGGTTATTCAAAATTTAAAAAATGATATAAATTGTTTAGTCTTGATAAAAAACAGATTATTTCTCTAGAGATGTTAAGTTTTTTGAGGATATCTTTCCTTTTAAACAGATTTATGACAAATCTAGTGAACAACCTGTTCAAGACTTAAACCATTTGAATTTTTTTAATTCTGACTATCTTGATGATCATCTTGATATTCTCAATGATGAGGAGAGAAGGGACCCCAACCCTACTAGGTATGGCACTCATCCTCCTCACTATGGTAGTACTTTTGAACCCCTGAATGAGAATGAGGGAGAGCATTCTCATGGTCCAAATGCAGCTGCTAGTGAGGGTAAGAGGTCTACAAATCATGAGGATGACCAAAATAATATTGTTTTTAAGGGTGATGAATCTTTGATTCATCCTTAGGATGATAATCATCAAAATATTTTAGATTCTCAAAATCTTAGAAGGTCTTCTAGAACTTTTGTTTTCCAAGGAATTTCAATGATTTTGTTGTTGAGTCTAAAGTTAAGTATGGATTGAAAAAATATGTTAACTATTCTAATCTTTCAAAAGAAAGTTATTGTTTTGCTTATGTGTTAAACAAAAGTGTTAAACCCAAGAGTTTTTTAAAGGCTTCGAAACATCAGCCATGGGTTGATGCTATGAATACTAAAATGGATGCCCTGTATAGGAATAATACTTGGGACTTAGCTGATCTTCCCAAAGGAAGAAAAGCTATAGGTTCTAAGTGGGTTTTTAAGATCAAATATAAATCTGATGGAGAAATTAAAAGATACAAAGCTAGGTTAGTTGTCAAAGGTTTCAATCAAATGGAGGGAATTGATTTTGATGAAACATTCTCTCCTGTTGTTAAGATTGTAACTGTTAGTTGTTTACTTAACTTAGCTGTTCAATATGGTCGTACTCTTTATCAGATGGATGTTTATAATGCTTTTTTATATGGTGATTTGAATGAAATTGTGTATATGTCTTTGCCTCCTGGTTACTTTTCTGCTTATGAAACTATAGTGTGCAAGTTAAACAATTCATTATATGGTTTAAAGCAAGCACCTAGACAATAGAATGCCAAGCTTACTACTGCTCCGATTGAAAATAATTTAGTGCAAAGTAAAAGTGATTATAGTTTATTCACTAAATCTTATGGTGATGTCTTTATTGCTTTGCTTGTGTATGTTGATGATATCATTATTTCTGGAAACAGTTTACATGAGATCAATAAGTTTAAGCAGTTTCTTAAAACTAAATTCATGATCAAAGATTTAGGAAAATTAAAATATTTTCTTGGAATTGAAGTTTTAGAAACTCCAAGTGGTATCTGTTTGAATCAAAGAAAATACTGTCTTAAGCTTATTGATGAGTTTAGTTTGCTTGATAATAAACCTTCTTATATTCCTATGCAGCATAACATTTCTTTGGCTAGTGAACCTAAAGATGATGATTCTTTGCTTGATAATATTACTGATTATCAAAAGTTGATTGGAAAATTAATTTACTTGACTACAACTAGGCCTGACATTGCTTATACTGTATCTTGTCTTACTCAGTTTATGCATAGTTCTCTTAAAAGTCACTTGAAAACTGCTTTGAAAGGTTATCAGGCACTTAAAGGGTTCTCTAGGTAAAGGTATAAATGTGATTAAAGGATCTGCATCTGGTATTAATTTAAAAGCATATATAGATGCAGATTGGGCAAGATGTACTGATACAAGAAGGTATGTTACTGGTTTTGTATTTTTATGAATGGATCTCTCATTTTCTGAAAGAGTAAGAAACAAAATACTATCTCTAAGTCCTCTACAAAAGCTGAATATATGGCTTTAGCTTCTGTAACTTCAGAGGTCATTTGGGTTCTCAAAATTCTTAAGATTTAAATTGTAACAATATGTTACTAGTTAAAGTATTTTGTGATAATAACTCAACAATTAAGATTGTTGTTAATCCCATTTTCTATGAAAGAACAAACATTTAAAAATTGACTTACATTTTGTAAGAGAAAAAAAAAATTCTTGCTGGGGTTATAAAAACTGCAAATTAAATTGCAGATATTCTAACAAAAGGATTTGACATTAAACAACATAATCTGCTTTGTTCTAAGATAAATCTGATTGATATTTTCAGAATAAGATTAAGGGAGGGTATTGAAAATAATAATCTTATTATGAAAATATAACTTGAGGGACTGATAATGTCATTTTGTATTTTGCAGTTTGTGCTCGTTTTGATGTTTGAGCTAAAGATTGCAAGCAGTTGATTGTTGAAGGGTTTGCATGTCAAGTCTTGATATGACTAAAACCTTTGGGTTATAACCTTAATCTCTCTTCTCTCTTTTTAAAACGCAACTTATTTCTCTCTCAAGTTTACTTCCAATCTTTGATTGATCTCTTTATATTTGTTCATTGTAATAGAACTATTATCATATAGATAATAGATCGACAACAGAGTATCTAGGGTGGATTTTGGTATTGATTCACTTTATGTTGATTAAGATCAACATCTTATGATCAGTTGATTCGAGAGTTATTGTTGTTCCTTAATTGAGATTCAAGATGTTTGTTACTATTTTTTTCATAATCTTTTCATGATGTGACGTTGATTTGCCAATACATGAGAGGATTTTGATGGTGTCGACTTATCGTCCGCCTAAGAGTACTAAACTTACAATTTGTTCATGTCCTTCAGGGCCGTCTCTAAATTTATGAATTTTTTAAAGGCCCTGAGCGAAATTACATAATGAGGCCCTGCGATAAGAAACGTTATATATAAAGTGTCATCGTTTTTTAGAAAAATGCATATAATTGTTAACGGGATAAATTTTGGTGCCCCTAAAATTTTTGGGGCCCTGTGCGGTCGCCCACCTTGCACACCCTCAAAGCCGGCCCTGATCTCCTTTATCTAGGTTAGCAAAAGTCATTCGAAAGTATTGACATGAGTCATTTCCTAAACCTAACATAATCATTATTGCTAGAGATAATTCATGCAAAAAGTTCAACTTAAAATTTGACAAAAACTCATTCTTGTAACAAACAATTTTGGTTCAACTTTTAGCTTTTTAAAAACGATTCATGTAAACAAGGTTTGAAAATGATGATTTATTTTTAGATGAACAAACGACATAAACACTTTTAACGCAACCTATTTTTTACTAGTTAATCAGTAACTATTCTACTATATTATACGAAACCTTTTTCGGTTTTAAATAATTCTAAAAGCACACGGTACGTGTGCACCATATGTGACGTGTTATAGCCTATAACACGATCATATGGCTTGACAATGTACCCACCTTCGTGTTATAGGGTTTTGAGCCAAATCCACAAGGTACTCACCTTCGTGTTATAGGAGTTTGAGCCAAATCCACCAGCTCAGTCTTAAGTTTTTTTCTTTTTTCGTTTGTATTTTATTGGGTTATGTGTAAGTCATGTGATGTCTTATAACTTGAGTGATTGAGAGATTGTGTTTTTGATTTAGGTAATCAGTTAAGGGAAAAATCTGAAGTGACATTACTTTTTGCTATAACACCGTCGTATAACACAATGAGTACTTTTTGCTCTAAAGCGACTAGGCTATCTTTAAAGGAGCTTATGGGGTTGGTTTAAGTTTATGTGAGAATAAAACACTCGTGGACTTTGGAATTAGAAGTCAGAAAACATGTATGAAAGAAAAAAAAAGGTTGTAGGGGTGTTTATCGGTCCAGTTATCGGATTGTTCAGTTTATTTGGTTCAATTAATTCAATTAACTTTTTTTTTTCTGGGTAAAAACCAAACCGAATAAAAATTAGAATGAATTAAACCGAACCGAACCGAATGTTACTTTTAGACCCGGTCCAATTCATGAAAATCCGACAGACTGGTGGTCTGGTACCTTAATAACAAAACAAAACACAAATCATCAAAATCAATCAAACCCCCTTCAAATTAATCGTGTAATTCTAAGTCTTACAAAATCAGGTAACGTTTTTCCATCTTATGTATGTACATATTGAAATCATTCACGTTTACTCACTGTTACTTTCAGTTGATATTTACTTTTACTTATGCTTGTAACTTTGTATCTCGTAAGTTGTAACAAGGGATTTCTGCACTATATGCCAATTCTTAATTAAGTGAATTAGGAATTGTGATATTATGATAATTGTGGTTGTTTTTCTATTGTGCATAGTAATTATTATTTTGTGTTTTTAGGAATCTATAGCAATGGATATGCAGTTAGATGATCGTGCCGTTTTGATTTCGCGCATACAACTGCTCGAACGCGGTACGTGCTTTGCTTTCCATGTTTTATTAGTTTACAACGTTCTTAGTATAGTCCATTGAATCTTAGTATAGTCCATTGACATTAATATCCTTCTTATGAATGCAATTTACGGTGGTATCCGTTATAAAATTATAGGATAGGATTGCTTATTTGAAAGTAAGGATTTAGAGCTTATAAGAAGAAGCAGATAAACAGCTTCAAAATTAGCACTTGAGGAAATAGAGTTTGGAATTGCTTATCATGTGAAAAAATGTAATAATTTAAGTTCAATAAGTAGGTGAAGTTCATTTGCATATATATTCAAAGGTTAGCGGGTTAGATGTGATGGACTAAAAGTCATGTTATCTCTATCTCAAATAAGTATTATGAAATAAGCATCTCTTAACCTGCTTATTTGCTAATTAAATAAGCAAATAAGTAGAAAAAAGAACTACTTAAATAAGAAAATGTGTAGAAAAAATAACCAATCCCGAACATCCTCTTTGAATAAACTATAATGGTGTATAAAAAACCCTTGTTTCAACAACTGTATGCCATTTCTTTGTTTTAGTGCGTATATTGATCGTTTCATGAGTAAATCGTGGAATTGGCTGACTTTAATTTATTATTTTTGTCAATTTTGATACGTAGAGCGTGATGAATTACGTAATGATATTGAGCAAATGTGTATGCAACATGCTGGACCTAGTTATGCGGCTGTTGCTAGCAGGATGCATTTTCAAAGGTACGGTATTATTTAAGAACCATGGATGCAGTTTTGTTTCGCAACAATCTTTAGTTTCGAGGGTTAACTAACATTGATATTAATACCCAATTAGGACAGCTGGTCTGGAGCAGGAGATCAATGAGTTGAAAAAGAAATTAACTGCTTGCCTACGAGAGAATGCTAATCTTCAAGAAGAGCTTTCAGAGGCTTATCGTATAAAAGTGAGTTCTTATATATTTTAAGTGCTTCTCCGGTAATTGAAGATTTATCGATAATGATATAGTCGATTTTTGTATTCTGCAAACTCAGATTAGCCTGATCAACACCGCTGCAGAGCTTTCCAAGGTCAACTTTTTACCACCAAATCGTCATTTTAATGGACATTTTATATAACTAACAATACTTATTCTGAGTTTCTGATTAATCTCTGCAGAGCCTAGAAGCGGAGAAGCAGATTAAGTTTTTCCAAAGTTCTGTTGCTGCTGCATTCTCTGAACGCGATAATGCAATAATGGAGGTCTAGTCTCTTTTCGAAACACGGTTACATTAACTATCATTCTTTAACGTATTTCGAGTGATTTCCTGTATCGATTAATTTGACTAGAAATGTTAATATGGTGTTTGATAGGCCGAACAAGCCAAGGAAAAAGAGGAAACCGCGTCACGAAAATTTGACATTATGCAGCAAAAGTAAGTATTTAACCATTTATTAGTCAAAAGACACTATTTAGTATTAGTTTTCCCGTGAATGTGTTATGCTCATGCATTTGGTGGGACCAGGATAGACGAACTCAGCTCAGTTGTTCTTGAAGAAAAGAAGCTTTCTGCTACACTTCAGACTAATCTAGAAAAACAAGAGACTGAAATTGAAACATTCAAACATGTATATATGTGGCTGCATTATCTTTTGTTTATATGATACCAATTTGTATCATTATGGTTTTTTGTTAACTTATCTTTACTCGTTACAGGTGATCAGTAAGTTCTATGACATCAGACAAAATTCTTTAGAGAAATATGACGATGATGTTAATTGGGAAGACAAGTGTACGTCCCTACTGAATGATTCAGATGATATGTGGACTTTCACCGGTTCTGGGGAAACATCAACCACAAAATACATTGTAAGTTTTGACCACCAACAACTAACAAAAAATTTCATTATGCATTGGATTGACTTTTGATTCAGACAGACTGCGCTAGAGGAAGAAGTGGAGGCATTGAGAAAATCCGTAAATAATCTTCGTAGCAGGCAACAAATGGTATTATATATTTATTTCCTGTTAATGTCACTCATGATGGTGATGTAATAATGTATTTCTGAACTTAAAGTTCTTGTGTGGATGCAGGGATTAGAGATCAAAACGATAAAAAAGAAAAAATAGAAAAAAAAAAAAAAAAAAGAAAAACATTTGAAGAAGTATGAGTCCATAGACCCCTTGAAAAACTAGAAGGCAAGATTTAATACTTTTAGAGTGAAAGATTTAGAACTAAATAAAATGATGCTAAGTTCATGAATTTTGATGTGAATTGTTTTTAAATGAATACAGGTCTGTTTGGAAGAAAAGATCATGGGTGACATATCAGAGTTACGTAGTTTCCATTCTCAGCATAGGATGGACATCGTGAATTTGCTTGAGGAGGAGTCTTCTCAGTTTAAATCAGTTGTTGATGATGTTAAAGAATATCTGAGACAAATCTGTGTAAATGAAGAACTTAAACACGTGTCTCTTCAGACGGATGTGTCATTGCAAGAAAATGATTGTCGTGATGTACATATAAGTCCTGATGTTGGCTCAGATACTATTACAAAGGTATATGAGTATCCTCTGCAAATTTTTGCTGTATAAATTTATTAAACATAAGGAAAAAATAGTATTTGATGGAGAAGTTTTAAGATAAGTTTATTTACATCCTTTCATGTTCATTATTATGTGCATCCAACCTAGTTGTGCGAACGAAATTTGGTCATAAGGTACCGAAGATATCATCTTATGAATGATGTAAGAGTGATGCCTTGGTATTGTTGCAGGAAGATGATTCTGACTTGCCAAGCACTTCCATTTCTGAAAGAGACGGAGATGGCTCAGAAGCCCTTGTTGAGACGCTGAACGATGAGGTACGTGTGTATGGATGCATGTGTATCTGTGTATGATTCATTGTTTCTTTCTCTTGTTCTAGTAAAACTGTAAAAGAACATAGAGAAGAGGAGGGCGAGCTTATTAACGACAGATGCTTCTTATATCTGTTTTTAAAATTTGAGTGGATGCACTTTGTACAAGTATACTTGTCAAGTTGTCTAAGGTCAAATCAGATTGGTCGACCTACAAACACGTCTTTATTTTTATTTTTTTTTGGGTCAGATATTATGGATAATCAATAATTTAATATCTTAAATATGAAAAGGACTGTCACCGTTACTACTGTAATTTAGTTATACTGAATAAGTTAATATTGGGAGGTTTTATGCATTTAGACTTTGGGCTACATTTGACCCGTTTCCGCTTTAGTTTATCTTTTTTTCATTACTTTCACTCATTTGACATGTTATAGGCAAAGTATAACCCACTTTGACCTGTTTACTTATAAATGGTTCTATTCAACGTATTTTGTAGGAAGACGTCTCTGGCATGCACAAACCTTGCAGTTCTGGAAGAGAGGATGCTTCTGAACCCCTTGCTCAGGCATTAAAAGAGAAGGTTTGTGTTCATATGCTCGTATATTTCATTGATACATATATGTATATCCAAATATTCGGACGATAAAATATGAAAATTCATGTGAGCATAACAACTTATATTCAACTTCAACATCTCTGGGTCCTTCATCAAAAGGGTGTAAAGATGGACTAATATTGACTGATCATTGTTATTGATTAAACCTTTTCAGGTTGAAGCACTGCTGCTTCTATCACAGCAGGACGAGAGATATTTATTAGAGAGCAACGTAAATGCAGCTCTACAGACTAAACTTGAAGAGCTACAAAGAAATTTAATACAAGTAACATATTTATCAAAGTTTTTTAAACTAATAATAGTATGCATTCTCAATTAACAAGTACAGATCTTTTAATAGGTTACAAATGAAAAGGTGGTTGCCCTAATGGAATTAGCACAACTGAAGCAGGAATACCATCTACTACAAGAGTATGTTATTTCATTTTTTTTTAAACTAATATTATAACAATTATCAATGAGTTTGTGATGTTACTATGGTTTCACACATATAGGAAACTAAATGATGACATAAAGAAAGGTAAGTTTTTGGCGGGTAATGAAGAGAAAAGCATGATTCGGGATAATGATGGAAGGTTGAAGGGTTTGTTAAAGAAGACGGCATTTAGACAGTGGATTAATCCTTTTAAGTTCCCATGTAAGTGAAGGTGGAGCCCCAGAGTATGCCCATAATATCAGCAAGAAAAGTACCATGGATTTTGCAAGGTGTGTGTATTTTCTTTGCGTCTGTTTTTGGGTTTCTTTTTATTTCAGAATCTTGATGCCCTTTGCCGTTAGATATGACATTATACATAGCCATCTCTTGTAATTTGAGGTGTTTGGATGATCATTTTGGAAAGTGATATTGAATAAGTTTAATCAAATAATCGTCTCTCAGAAACAAGTTGTAGACAGTGTTAGGATGCTCTTTTACTATTTTAAAATTTATTGTCGAGACAAGAATAGTATAAATGGCCCTTAAGAGCACTGCCTTGTCGCATAAATAGTCTCTCACCTCCATGGAATTTGTTTTCATCGGTTTCTCCCACGTGAGGGCAATAGGTCATTTCCACATCCCCCCTTCTCTTATTGGGATAATTGCACACGTAATCTACATATCTACCATCACTCTCTCTCTTCTAGTATGTGTTAAACCCTCGTTTCTTTCATCTCCTTGCATTGTTGGAAGGCACATTATGGACTTGCACCGCATTATATTCTAAGTAATAGCAAAACATTTGATCCATAACGAGGTCTATGGTCCGTTTTATTAGTTTGTTTTACATATTTTCTAATTTGATCCACATGGCTAATTCTTTGATCATAGTATCTAATTTGTATACAGAAAACTAATTACTTGGAGTGAACCAACATAATTTACTTTCCACTAAAGTTATATCCTACCGGGAAACTTGCTAAACTCCCCGCTAGGATTGATTAGAGTTTTGTTATGTATAAATGATGCATAAAAAGGTGAACAAACCACCCAAGTATTTTTACAAATATTAACAATGTGTAAAACATACCATAAACCTCGTTTATATCAAATGCTATCTGATTATAGTCCGTCACCACAACTTAAGAGCCATAGTGTGCTTCAACAACGAGGAATTCATTGAATTGCTTGAAAGTTCTAAGAAATAGAATGATGGATTTTGATCATCCGATTTCCAATACAAATGCCAAAATCGTCAAGAAGGAGGTTTTAAAAGTAGAAAGAGTCAGCGACTAAAAGTGAAAATTGTAGGTTAGGTAGGAGGAAGATCCCATAAAAGAAAGAAAGTGGAAATGACTTATTCGCTTTCACATGGTATGATGTGCTAGACGAGACAATTCCAAACACCCCCTTATTATTCTTTAGGTGCTCATCTGTTTTATATATTGCTTTATATGTTATGCAGAATGAAGATCGATTATACAGCCCTGAAAGAGAGTTTGGAAAGTATAGAACATCTAACTTCCTCAATTCGTAGACTTCGTCTCTCACTTGTTAAGGTAATCATCTTTCACCATTCTAAAATAGTTGGTGTCTGCAGATTTTACATATCTTTGGTATGCTATAAACACTCAGGTTAAAGAATCTGTTACCATTGAGGATACAGTTGACAGCAAATCGAAAGTTATTGAGAATGTTGTTGCAGAGGCAAATCTTCTAAAGACGCCATAAAAAAAGCAAAAAAAAAATAAAAAAACATTGTAGTTCTCTCCTGTAATTGGGTCGCTGAGGTAGCATGATAACATTTCAAATGCGAAAAGGTTGAATATCATTGGACTTGCAGCTGGTTTCGAGATGGTTGAGCTTCTTATCCTAGCCTCACATATATTAAGAAACTCGCTAACGTTAAGCATTTCTTCCCCATCAAGTTATAATTAGTTTTATTTTTCAATGCTTGTTTATTGCTGTGTAGCACTGTAGATAAATATTGATTGTGTATTCTGGTTTGTTTAACCTCCATGTTGAAGCAACCATGGCTTTTCCTTTTTTGAGAAGAGTTTGTTACAGTCGATTATTGTTGGTCGGGAAGATGCATATGGACATATGATAGGGCTATTGTATAAACAAATTTGTGTGTATTTGAGTTAAGTGAATATTTGAACTGTCATTTGTTCGGGCAAGAATGTTTATTAAAAGAATGTCACTCATCACAAAAAGGAACCGATAACGAGATAGATCAGAAAACCAAATCCATCAGGTTAAGAGCAGACAACATTAGCAGATTATTATGCAACCAAAAGATTGTAGAGACGCTATAAGAAAAATTCTAAAGAGAAATCTCTTATATTTCTTTTTTTGAAAGGCAATTAATTATATAGAAAAACTAGCAAGTCGCTAGTACAGATACAGCAACACCATTGATACTCTCGATCACCTGACTTTTAAAACTATCACGACTCTGGCTGTTACAATGACACACAACGAAACATATGTCGCACGATCCTAGAAACTACGAAACATCTACTACACGACTCTTCAAACTACAAAAGTCTAAGCATTATATTGCAATTTTGATCGCTTTTTCTGGAGTTAAGACACATTGGTTTGACCCAAAATTAAATTTCTCAATATATTTGACAGTAAAGGGTTAAATAGATATCCAGTAAAAGATAGGAACCAAACCAACAGGGCGTTTGGTCTAGTGGTATGATTCTCGCTTCGGGTGCGAGAGGTCCCGAGTTCGATTCCCGGAACGCCCCTTTCTTTTTATGTTTTTGCAAATTTTCTTGCTGCAGTCTTCACTTTGGGTGCGAGAGGTCCTGGGTTCGATTCCCAGAATGCCCCCTATCTTTTTCATTCGGTTTGTGTCAATGGTGACCGGCTTATGATTGACCAATAAAGACACCATCCGTAAAAACATTATCGCTTTTGTAACAAGATACCTCATTGATCAAATCATTTTTGTGTAACGTGCCAAATTTAATGTTATGTTCGAGTCGATAGCTTGATGAATCATGTTTTATAAACAAACTAAAATTGAATTATAAGAGAAGATATAATTAGTACTCGAGCTTTGCACGAAAAGCTTACATTTAGTGTATTTAACTATGAACCCTTATATTAACACAATATATATATAAAACATATATATCACTTAAAAGCTCGGAAAACTTGATAATGACAAAAATTGAAACAATTCCTTCAGTAAACTCGTGCTCGACTCATCAAACATCTCAAGCTCATTTCTGGAATCGAGGCTTGATCGAGCTCGAGTTACTCTACGAAGACTCGACTTGCTTACACGTCTATCTCCAGTATTCCTCTATTGATGGCATTAAGTCAAAAACTAGTTGCTGATGAGGAAGGTAAACAAAAAACAGAAACGTTATCACAAGAGCTTAAAAAGGCATGCTATGCAATAGCGTCTTTGTTGGTGCACCAGCCGGGAATCGAACCCGGGTCTGTACCGTGGCAGGGTACTATTCTACCACTAGACCACTGGTGCTTTTATGTTAATATCAAAAATATGAGCATCTAAATAACTTTCTATTAATACATATACAATCACGTAGATGTAATCAAACTACAAAACATTATCACCACGAAATCTAGACACCAAATATCATATTCTGCTCCAGTGATCATTTTACAATTAAAATAAGTACAGTAAGTATATTAAAGTCTATATAAACATGAGATAAAAAATTTAAAACATCAAAAATATCGGTAATTTTTATTATTGTTTACATATTGAGAAGACAGGCTCGTGTCGAACCACGCACCTAAGATGTCGAACCCAAACCACGCTCGATGATTTCAATCTGAGCTCTGCACATACAGTTCACTTGACGATCCATGTTAATTTACATAAGCTCCACAATCATTGTTCACAATCACAACAAGCTTTTGACAAACAAAGTTGAGATCTTTGCTGATGTTTGTCTGATATTTAGAGCTTACAAAAAAACCAAGTTTAACAGTGAACTAAACAACATCTTGTTAAACCAGAAAAACTCATCAATAGAACCTCTTATTAAATGCATAAAAACAACAGAATCCAAGTGTCAACTCACCCAACTGTTTAAGAAAAACAATAGTGTAAATGTGAGCTTATGTTACCTTATGATGACGAGAAAGTACTACGCCGATTATTTCATGACAATTCATCCTTATAGGAACAGTTGATCAAGGATTGTTATTATAATTCTAGCCAAATGTCCAATACAATCAAGTAAATTGTTTAATCAAATTGACCCTGAATAAATCACACGAAACCACATCTTCTAATGAAATAACATTAAATAGTTTACGTGCAGAGTCCACATCGCCCAATTTTGCATACATGTCAACCATCGTGTTCCAGATTATATCATCTTTTTCCAACCAGTATCTTCTTAATCCCTGAGCTATTCCTTTGCATTTGACTAAAAAAGTCAACTGCACAATCACGATTATGATTCTGCTCATAAGCTGGAATAATCGAAGTTGACAAATGCAGTACCGACGAATAAATCAGAGTTTGACCCATGTTTTATAACATACAAATGAAGCAATCTTCAGACACGCTTTTAAAACAGGTGGAAAAGTCTAAAAATCAGGGTTAACTTTGCGCTTCAATATGTTGTGGAAACTCTTTATGGTATCCCTAGCAATGTTGTTGCGTACATATGTGGATATCATGGAATTCCAAGTCGTGTAAACATCTTTTGTTTGGATTGATCAAAAGTTTGTTGGCATAAACTAATCACGATGTTACCGAGTTGACGTCAATGTTAACGAGCCTTGTGGAAATGAATAGACTTTGGACATTCTCGTTAACAATAAGTAGTGCGTTAAGGCATTTGGCGAGGTGCAGTTTTGTACTATGAGTAAAATATTACTAAAAGATATGTACTCACCACTCTCTGACTATAACTGGTGTGAATTTGTTGTTTTTCAGCCTCCTCAACATCCTGCAGTAGTATAATCTCTATAATCTCATTATTGCCAATTTGCCATTAAATTATCCTGCCTCCTTCTCCTTAATTGTGTTTCGATTGGCACATAGTCTCAAAAACAAGCTGTGAATGACAAGCCAAACAAAGAACTTTATGTACTATGATATGAACAATTCAAGCAATATACTTTATTTCAAGTACTTGGATAATATCTTTGCTTTTATATATGTTTGTTCATTTTCATCAAGCATATCTAGATTCATCACGCAAGTGTTTTTTTTAACCCAGCTGCAACCAATCATAATATCTTCAGAATCTCTCTAAGACTCTAACCAATGCCTTTAAGATTCTTCAGGTGAATACTACTACGGAGTAATTAAATAACTGGCAGAAATACCA
>BQNB010048271.1:0-42648 GCA_026074375.1 Tanacetum coccineum | reverse complement strand
TGAGCTTGGTAAACTGGTGGTTGACTAGTCAGAGGTTGATAAACTTGTCCTTGGTAGAAGTTATTTCTATGGTTTTGATTGAAATTGGTTCCCCGATTTTAGTTGAAATTATTTCCTTGATTCTGATTGAAACGGTTTTGATTATTTTGAATCGGAAGAAAACCAGTAGGTCGAATTTGGTTTGCAACCATCGGAGGTCTAGAATTGATATTTCCTGGATTGAAATTAGCTGCAGCAGCTTGTGAAACGTACTCTTGAATGTTGTCTCTATAAACATTGCCATCGGTGGCTGGACAATTTCTATATGAATGAGCACCTCCACAAGTTACATAACTCTGCTCGACCGCTTTTACGGGCACGGGAGCTTAGGCTTTTTGCTTGTCGATAAGCATAGTCTTCATCATATTCTTAAGTTCAGAAACTTCGGTTGTAAGAGCAGCAACATCAGGTGAAATTCCGGGGGTAGATGAATTCGAACTCACTTTGTCAACGACTGCTTTGTTTCGTGAATTACGAACCTTGGAATTACTCTCGATAATTTTCAAGCATTCGCGAGGCATCTTATCCAAAAAGTTTCCACCTGCAGCAGAATTCAACGAATCTTGATCCTTAGCATTCAAAGCATTGTAAAACGTATCTAATTGATGTAATTCTGAAAATCCGTGATGTGGACATGCTCGAAGAAGGTCATTAAATCGATCCCAAGCCTCGTAAAACGACTCGTCAAATCTTTGTTGAAATATCATGATTTCATTTCGAAGATTTATCGTTTTTGAAGGAGGAAAGAATTGATTAATGAATTTTGAAACAAGATCATCCCATGTCAAAATTGATCGAGGGGGTTCTTTTTCTAGCCAAATCCGGGTTGAACCTTTGAGAGAAAATGGGAAAAGCATAAGCTTAATTGACGTGCTCGGGACGTCCAGGAATCTCATCATTGAGGTGATCTTATTGAAATAACGGATGTAAGCATGTGGATCCTCTTTATCATGTCTAAAAAACTGCTTGTTTTGAACAAGATTGATCAAACCATGCTTTAACTCAAAATTAGCATTGATTTCGGGAATTACGATTGCATCCTCGTACCCCTCGGTGGGTGCTTGGAGCAATTCTGCCATAGTCCGGTTATCGGCCATCAGAACTAGGGGAGGATTATCAAAAGGTTATTCTAAATTAATTGGTTCTACAACAGCCGGTGGGGCTTGTTGTTGATGGTTACAGTTGCGGGTTTGAGAACGAGTGCGCATGCACAAAAAAGAAAATTTATACTAAATTTTTTTAACAATCTATTTTAACGGATAACGAGAAGACAACTTAAACCAAATAATCAAATTTACTTCACGGTAACTTTTAAAAATTTTACTTTTTAAGGTGAGCCGTTCCTCGTAAATGACACAAATGACAAGTTTTTAAATCTTTGATTCAAGTTGGGAACTTACTAATGGATAATACCTCAATTGAAGGTATTATTTGTTGGTGTTCTTTTACCAACTTTGTTTATTTTATTATTTATGTAATTTTTTTTATTATTATTTTTTATATGATAATTTTACTAATAAAAGAAAAGAAAAATATATTTTTTAACTTTTTATATTTTTACTTTTTTTTATTTTTTATATTTTTATAAAAACGTAACTTTTGAAAATGAAAGGTTCTTCAAATCACGATCAACAAACTTCAAACGAAAGAATCTTAATCACAAATCCCCGGCAGCGGTGCCAAAAATTGGTTGCAGCAATCTTATACACGTATCAAGATAAAATATAATATGATGGAAAATTCCCAAACTACCCTTGAGGACAAAGGTAAAAAGGAAAATCTTCACAAATATATATATATATATATATATATATATATATATATATATATATATATATATATATATATATATATTATAATACGTATATTAACCGGGAAGTATGATTCCCGGGTCGTTATTCCCCCTACGATTTTGTGAAATTGAAACACGTTTGTTGTTCGGACAATGATTATGAATTGGAAATCAAAGATTGATTTTGATTATCTACTTTTACAAATTAAATATAGTAAATGATAACATATTAGCACGAGAAAACAAACTAGGCAGAAATCAAACTTTAACTAAACAACGTCAAACTTTAACTAAAAACGCAAAACGGGAACCCTAAATGGCAATTAAAAACCCTAAATTTCCAAATTTAAACCTAAAATGAATTTTTCTTTTTAAATAGACTCTAATTGACTAAAAAGTAAGTTTAAAGAAAACTAGAACAAAAACGGAGTTGAAATGAGCTTAAAAACACGAAAAATGTAAACGGGAACGAATCCCGTTCTTTAAAAAATGAAATTTTGCAAATTAAACCCTACGAAAGCAAAACTAATTTTTCTAGAAACTTTACGATAAAAGAAAATTTTCTAAAAAAGAATTATATTTTTTGATTATTTTTCTTTTTTTATGATTTTTTAAAGTTTTTAATAAAAATAAATGTTTAAAAATACTAAACTAATTATAAAAACTCTAAAAAAAATACAAAAAATAGCTTGAACTAAATAGAACCTAGGAAAAATAAGCTTGATTACACAGCTTATCGAATAAGCTGTGTAATAAGCTTAAAACAGCTTATAAGCTAAAAGGAAGAAAACATGTACTAATAATAAATTTTGCAAAGGTATAATGAAAAAGTCCCCAGGGCGCGTTGGTACTCAAGTGTGTGGTGTGTTGCTATAAAGGGTTGAGGGTGTTGAGGTCGAAGGTTCGAGCCTTGCTCACCCTCGATTTCCACCTTCCCCTTTTTTTATTTTTGAAAACTTATAAAAGCAAAGTAGTAGAAAAGCTAAAAATAAGCACTTTTAATAAAAGAAACTTTTTATAAAAAGCACTAAATAAGCTGTTAAACAGCTTAAAACTAGACAGTTACTACTTAACTACTTTTTTTTGCCTTTTTATAGAATTTTAGAACTTAACAAGTAGAAATAAGCTAAGGCAAGGACAAAATAAGCTACTACTAACCTAAGACAAACCTAATAAGCTGGTTTAGAAAGAAATAAGCAAAAGAAAGCAAAATATGAGCTGAAAATTCAAATAAGCTTTCAAACACTAACTTAAAATCAAACAGCCTGAAAGGGCAACTTCAAGCTTAAAATTTAGCTTATAAATGGATCCTTAGGGAAAAAAACTTATTTCCTACTTAAAGTACAGCTAATAAGCTACTTAAATTTGCAAAGAACAACCATTTTGAAATACAATTAAGCAAAGAAAAAGTATTATGAAAAAGCTATTGGCTACTGACTTAGGTTTAATGTAATGAAAAAGACAAAAGGCTATTTTTAAGAGCTAAAACAGATTATCAAAAGAACTTATTATGAAAAACTAAGTTAAAACAGATTAATAACTACCTTAATTCTACTAGTATCCCAAAAATCAAAATCTAAGAAAAACTTCTACTATCTGAAATTATGACCTGAAAAAGGATACTTGCACTAATGTCTCCCCTAGTGCAGTTTGCAACAATTTGAACCAATCTGAAATCTAATAATGCAGGCCTATTTGTAATGACTCCTATACTTTTAAAAGCACAAAATAAGAACAAATTTATCCTCAACAATTACTAGATTGGTTGAAACTTAAAACTCAAATTAACCTTAACAGATTTTTAACCTATGTAAACCTAACTTGTGCAAAATTATTCTACTCTATCCTTACTTGAAAATATAGCACACACTGAATTAAAATGAAAGATTAAATCAAAGTTCAAAAACCACAAGGCTACAAGCAGTACTAACTTGTAGTTAGTACTGCTGTGCCAAACACCCCTTTAAAGTTTATAAAATCCATTTAAGCTTATGATATTGAAATCTATTGAGCAATGTTTTAATACCAGATAATAACCAACTTATTTTTACCTTAATTAAGCTATAACTACTAACAAATAAGCCAGAATCTAACAGCTTAAAACTATGCTAATATTTTTCCCCGCTACTCTAATATGTAAATATATTTGAGCATTTCTGACAGATTTGAGCTATATTGAAGCAAAAACTATGATTTTTAGCTAATTAATCACAAAGACAGCAAATCAATCCTATTCCACATCTCAATATTCGACCGAAATAATCACTAATAAGCAGAATAAGCAAAACAATATGCAATCTATTAAGCTAAAAAGTTAAACTGAAATAGAAATGAGGGGGGCGACTTACCAAAAGCCTTCAGCTAATAAAAGGCAATATAAAGGCTCAAATGAGCTGTTTACAAGCTCCAACTTATCCAAGGATAAGCTGGTAGGGGTCCCATAAGCTCTTTCATGTTAAGCTTATCATCTATAAGTCCATAATCCATAAGCATAGGTATTTAAACTAATTTTATTGGCTCTTATGTAAGAGTAAGAGCTCTGTTAATGCTGCAATTTGAGCTTAGAGACTCAAAGAGCTGATGAGAGCTTATTAGAAGCTTTTAGAATAGTGACTGACAACATTTGAAGATTATAAGAACTTATGACAGATTGTATAAATGAACACTAAATTTCATTAACTTAAAAACTGATTACAAGATAAATTGAAAATCTGATTACATTAAGTTGAAAGAGAAAATTACATAAGAGATACGGATTTAAAAAACATAAAATTCATTTAACTAAAAAATGTAAAAGCTACAAATCAATAGGTGTGTGTGTGATTGTGAGGGATATTAATAGCCCTGTGTAATGAGACAGTCTCCTAGGAATATAGCCCGTTCTTCTTAGTCTGGATCTCTACCCTTCATTATCACCAATATTGGATTCCCCTTGATTTTACCCGTTAGATTAAATGGGTGTGAGCACACGCGATTGCCAGGTGGATTCCGCGTTCTGGGCTGTGTCAGACCTTGTGCTTCTTTTGTGAGTCTTTTAGTGCAAAAATCCATTTCTCCGTGTGATTCTTTCAATGCCACCATGTCCCTTCTTGTGGGTTTCCACCAATGAGAAGCCTTGGTGATGTATTGTAACACCCCCATTTTTACATATAGCAATGGAAGCTAATCTAGGGTATTACTTCAAGGTACAACAGTCATAATCATAGAAAACTAATAAAAAAGAGTCGTTTTTGAAAATAAGGTATCATTCATTATTTCTTTAGAGTTTTTACAAACGAGAGGTTCCCAAAATCTATACAATAAAGAATGATAACGGTTTTCCATCTTCATGTCCTCGCCATACTCCGCTGCCATTAGTCCTGAGATAAACATGCTACAAAGTCAACACAAAGTTGAGTGAAATCCATTAGTGTAGTATATAATTTGAATGCAAGTGCATTATGGGCTACGTTTCAATATTACACGTTATTGAAATTACATATTTATTATTTCCATTTGCTCATGAATCCGAATACTAGCCTTAGGGTTGACCTCCTATGGTGATAGTTTTATAGCCGCTGCGGGTGACCTTTGCCAAAATACCGCGGTGATTTCTATAATGATGTGGCAATTTGGTTACTCGGAACTGGGGTACACAAACGGGGAGTCCAGCCCATAAATAATCTATGCACCCTCATTCGTGCTTTACTACGGAGGAGTAATTAACGGTTTCATTATTATGGGGACTTAAAGGCAAAAAGCAGTTTCATAAGCACTGTAATATTAAAATAGCATACAGAAATAATTGCATTCATGTTTAAAGCATGTATCCCCCTTGTGGGTTTATAAAACATTTGAAATATTGAAATGCAAGGCTATGAACTCACCTGAACGGTTATAGGGACATTGAAAACAACATTTATATGAATGAGCAGTAACGGCTTCGTTCACGGGCAAACCCTGGGGGTAATTATATGTCAAAGTCTCTTTGTTTGATTGAATATGTAAATTTTACATCGATGTCGGTTTTGTATAAAAATTATCATAACACCGTTCGGGCCATCATAATTCAGAAGTCATTCAGTAAACGTTTGAGGAGCTAGGGCACTTTAAATCGTAAACCCAACAACTCAGTCAGAACGTAATACCAAGATGAAACTCCTTAATATGAAGCTCACATGATTTTTGAAAGCACATTGATGATGAATGATATAATAGTTATAACATAAGCAGTTTTAAGCATTTTAAATCCTTAATAGTATGGAAAGGTTAAGCACGTCAAGCTGTTAATTAAAAGTTATGTCTGATAATGTTCTTGCAATGTGATTTTCATGCGTTTTTCAAAATGTTACATTTTAGACACTTGAGTTTGAAAAGTGGCAGAATATACCCTTGGAGTTTGACTTTTACGACTTTGGTTCCTCAGTTTAAAAGACTATTTAAAAAAAAAACCCCATATAAAAAAAAGGTTTGTTTTATAAAACCATGCATTTGAAAAAGTGATCATATAATAGACCCTTATAGTTATATAACTTTGCATTAAAATGACATTTTTTTAGTCCTTTTAGTTATAAGTTTTCCGGAAAGTTACGTATATACCCCTTGCATGGATTAATATTACAAAACATGTCCAAATTGGCCATGCAACAGCTTATTTTACATTTCAATCGACAATTTATAAAGTTATAAGAAACTAAAATATGGAAGATTTAAAGCAACGCAAGTTTAAATAACGATTCGGTACGCTAGGAAGCAAAACGGTCCTATTAGGGTTTTAAAATGAAAACGCTACGGGTAGGTTTTTAGCTCAAATTCTTTCAGACTTATCAAAGCACTTGTTTAACTTTCTTTTGTTGTCACTGATACTTGGCATGGGTGTATGCTTAGTACTTGATCATTAGCTTGTGGCTTATGTTGATGGTTCTCTAAGTTGGAGGTTTCGACGGCGTAACATTTCCACTTCTATGCTTGGAGGTAGTCCCCCGATAAAAGTTCAAGAGTTTCTCATTGTTTGGACCAGTGTATGGACATAGAAGTTAATTCTCTGGAATCTTTCTAACATAAGGTTTACAGATCATTTCCCTTTACAATCAGATTGTAAAGATCCTTCTTCCATCTTTCACGATCTCAGCTTCTGGGGACAATACTTGTTCGTCATAAGCTTTATTTAACTCAGGTCCAGGTGGATTCGATTAGCTTGCAATATTCCCATAGGGTTGGGCATATGATTAAACCAGGAAAGGCAATCATAAGTTAAAGTACCCGTAGCAAAGTTACTTTATTTTCTTTAATACATCTGTTACCGAGAGAATACGGATTTCGGTTTGTTAAAAACCAGGCGAATAAGGCTACTGCTCCTTCCGTACCATTAAGTAAGAAAGGTTGACAGCTAATTGAACTTCTTTGTAGTTCCCATTTTCATTAGGAGTTCCAGTAGGATTGGTGTTCTATTGGGTTTTCTTAGCAATCTGCTTTGTCGCAGCTCTTGAGCTTCTAGAGCCGCATCGACACTGTCAGCAACTAGTTTTCTAATGGCAGCTTGAGTCATAGCCGGTGCTTCCGATGTTATGCTTCTTTTTGATGGCATTTATCAATATAAAAGACAACTGTAATAGAATGATATCACAAGAGTAATGCTTAAAATGTTTAAAGAGGAATACTCAGTTTTGATCTTTAAGCATATTTAACAATGGTAGATTATTGAAAGTTTTGGATTAGGTTATCGAGATGACGACATAATATAATGATGCGTATGGACGGTATGAAGGATTGGACATGATGATGATGTAAATGAATGAATGAAGATGAGAGGCACAAAGCGCGGTAAATTCAACAAGGTAGATAACGGTGATTTGGCCTTTATATTAAGAACAACTTGCCGTAAGTACTAATACATAGTCAAGATTAGACATGTGTTTTTTTATTTATACCACACATCCGTGGCTAGTTTAAAGCTAACACTGGAATTTACAATAGAAAAGGAAACTGGATGATCACTCTCATACGGTTTTAAGGTTAGTCGATGGAATCCATGAGATTTTCTATGTCTGCTTGGTGACGAACATTCATATCATTGATAACGTCTCCCAATTCATTAATTCTAAAGCGGGCTAGAGAAATCTTATGGTTGCTATTCATTTGTTTCCTTGGAGTGTTGGTGTAACTGGGCACGAGCTCTGTGAAGATCAGCTTCCAGCATCAAAACTCTTGTGATGATTATCCGCCATTTATGAAGCCTTCGATGCCGTTTTTGATATGCTCAATACGTTCGATGGGGAGTGCATCTAAACTGTTTAGGATATCCTGGATTTGCCTTATGAGCTCAATAGTTGAGACTTCCAGAGGTTTTGCCAATCTTAAAGGCTTGAGGTTGGGGCGGGGTAGAAGAAGATGATTTTGTTGGTGAAAGAAGTCCTTCTGGAAGAAAGAATTATTGAGGTTTAGGAGGTATGATAATTAGAGGCAGGATTGGTGATTTTTTAGTATAGAAAGCTTGTAAAACTTTCATGTAAGGATCGTCATGAAATAATGGTGAAGCTAGCGGGACAATTCCAAATGAATTGGAAGCACTAGAGTAAGTTTTCCCTGGAGAGGCCGGATCATATCAAAGAAGCCGGGGAGGTAACTAGGATAGGGAAATTAGAAGAAAAGGCATCCTCCAAATTGAACAGTAGGACTGGTTCAGGGGGAAGACATCGTTCTTCCTTAACACCAGCGGTCAAATAACATAAGTTTATTATTTCAGTAATATAATGTTATGTAACTTAATACCATTTGGGTGAATAGCGGCACTGAGGCACTATTCTTCGATGGAAAAAGAAACTGTATTATAGTTAAGGGGGTTTTTTTAACAAAAAATACACACAAAACCTTGATCTCTATAACGTAGGTCTTGATACCAACTAGACACCCCCCCATATTTACAAATCGCCGCGGAAGCTAACTTGGGTATTACCTTCAAGGTACAACATCAAAATCATAGAGAAAACGAATCAAAAGAGTCGTTTTTGTAAATAAGTTATCATTAATTATTTATTCAGAGTTTTTACAAAAGAGGGATCCCAAAATTATCAATAAAGTTTGGTATGTTAAACGCGTTTTTGCCATCTTCCATATCCTCTGCACTTCCGTGCCATTAGTTACTGAGATAAAACATGCTAAAAGTCAACACAAGGTTGAGTGAAATCTATAGGTTTAAGTTAATATAATATGGGGAATGCAATTGCAATATTGGGCTTACGTGGATATTACACCTGTATAGTTGAAAACTATTATTATAGACATTAGCTCTGAATCCGAAAGCCTTCTAGGGATCTATGGTGATACGTTATAGCCTTGCGGGTACCTTTGCCAAAATACCCGCGTGATTTCTAATGATGTGCAATTGGTTACTCGTAACTGGGTACACCAACGGGGAGTCCAGCCCAAATAGATCTATTCACACCATTCGCGCTCTACTACGAGAGTACTTAACGGTTCCATCTGATTATGGGGATTAAAGGCAAAAGCAGTTACAGAGTGCCATAGAAAATAAAATAGCTACTAGAAATAATTGTATCATGTTTATAGCATGTATCCCCCTCGCGGGTTTATAAAAAAGATTGAAATGCTAAGCTATGAACTCACCTGAACGGTTATAGGGAAATGATTGAAATTATATGAAATGAAAAGTAACGACTTTGTCACGAGGCAACCGGGTTCATCTATGTCAAGTCTTGTAATTGAATGAATATGTAAGATTTTTACCATCGATGTAGGTTGTTGATATTAAAAAGTTCAAACACCGTTCGGGCCCTAATAATTCAGAAGTCATTCCGTAACCGTTTTGAGGAGCTGGGATTTAAAATGTGTAAACACACACTATCAGAACGTATACCAAGATGAAACTCCTAGTATTGAAGCTCCCTCGTATTGTGGTATAATATGAAATCTGGGACATGATTTTGGTAAAGCACTATTGATGTGAAAGAATAATAGTTAAACATCTGTGGTTTTTAAGCATTTTATTTAATATACTGGATGATTGTAAGCACGTCAAGCGTTAATTCAAGTTATGTCTGGATACTGTTTGCATGTGTGTTTATGCTTTTTCAAAATGTTACATTTTAGACCCTTGAGTTTGAAAAGTGGCAGAATATACCCTTAGAGTTTGCCAACTTTTACGACTTTGGTCCACAAGTTTAAAGATATACCAAGTAAACCTTGCAACTTTGAAAAGTGATACTAATAGACCCCTATAGTTATACTTTGTAAAATGACAATTTTAGTCCTTTAGTAACCTTATTTCCAAAAGTTCACGATATTTACCCCTTTTTGCATGGTAAAATATTTACAAAATTGTCCAAATTGGCCTTGCAAGCTTATTTTACATTTCACTAGAACATTTAAAGTTATAATAAACTAAAATATGAAGATGTTAGAACGAACGCCAAGTTTTTCATATTAACGAGTCATTAACTAGGAAGCAAAACGGGTATATTAGGTTATACAATGAAAACGCGCGGGTTGTGATATCGCTCCACAACAATTACTTACAACACACGCATTATTTTAATGTTAGTTAAGCTTATTGGGATAGATTATAACAATAGTTTACAAGCTTAGCTTATAGATTAAGCAAAATTAGGGTTTCGGGTGTACGGTTTTTGATCAAAAAGGTATAACATATAGGTTTTTGAGTTCAAAGCTTTATATTATGATTTTAGCATGATCATATGAACATTATAAGGGTATGAATACAGAATATAAGTCTAGATATATGGTCTTGAGTATTATAGCTTAGAAACGGGTAGGAAATGAGCCTTTTAGATTTGATGCCTAGAATTAACGACACCGGTGTTCGTTTCTTGTTACCTTTTGTTATTTGAACATGAGCTTTTAGAATCTTGGAATATTTGAGCCACAGATCTGACTTTATTGTCAAAGGTTTCTAGAGTATTCCTTGGTGCTGAAGGAAAAACAGAAGAGTTATGGGTTCTTACTTTTTAAATAGGCGGAAATGAACTAGTGGAGGCCAAGGGGAGTTTTCTGTCGATATGTTTGGACATGTAGTATGGTTATAGTGAAGTGTACGCGAGGGTCTATAACGACTGTAGTTACTTTAAAGCCTACGACACAAAGCCTATGGTGAGTTAAGTTGGTCCCATGTAGAATTTCAACCCGGCGCGGAAATCAACTCAAATAGTTATACTAGATTAGCTAAATTCTACCTGAGCTTAAAATGAAACTAGAATTGGCAGAATTATCATAGATTCAATTTAGCAAATAAGGAAAACTTATGAAAACTTAATTAAACCTATTCAAACTAACAGATCCTTTACTTATAAACCTAAATACTAGATTTAATTGAAGTTAAAGGATTAAAGGCTTCAAGCAGTATTAACTTGTAGTTAATACTGCTTGTCCCAAACACCCCCTTATTTCACATAAAACCATTTTTAGCTTATAAATTTTGAATTTAATAATCAAATTTAAGATACCAGATATTAAACAGATTATAACAACCTCAAAAACAATTATCAATTAGCAAATAAGCCAGAAACAATAAGCTCCAAACTATGCTACTTATTTTTGAGTTTTTATAATTTTTAAGGCAAAATGAAGAAAACTAAGATCTAATCTATATAACTCAAAAACAGATGATCAATCATGTTTAATAAACATAATAAGACAAGATTAAGCACAAATAAGCAAGAGATAAGCTGAAAATAAGCAAATGCAACTATTAAGCTAAAATACTTGAAATTAAAGAAGAACTTACATAAGCCTGAGCTAAACAAAGGCAATGAAAGGCTCAAATGAGCTGTTTACAAGCTCTAGCTTATCAATGATAAGCTAGTAAAGGTCCCATAAGCTCTTCCATTGTAAGCTTATCATCCAAAAGTCCATAATCCATAAGCATAGGTATTTAAACTGATTTTATTGGTTTATGTAGATTAAGAGCTTGTTAATAGCTCAATTTGAGCTTAGAGACTCAAAGAGCTGATGAGAGCTTATTAGAAGCTTTTGGAATAGTGACTGACAACATTTGAAGATTATAAGAGCTTATGACAGATTATATAAATGAACACTAAATTTCATTAACTTGAAAACTGATTATAAGATAAATTGAAAATCTGATTACATTAAGTTGAAAGAGAAAATTACATAAGCTAAGGATTTAAAAAACTAAAATTACAATTTAACTAAAAATGTAAAAGCTTAAAACTCGATAGTGTGTATGTGATTGTGAGGGCTATTTATAGCCTGTAAGAGAAGCTTCTAGGAATATATCACGCTCCTCTTAGTCTTGATCTCTACCCTTCATATATCACTAATCATTGGATCCTTGATTTACACCATTGGATTAAATAGGGTGAGCACACGGATTGCCAGCGTGGCATTCCGTGTGTCAGACCTTGTGCTTCTTTTGCACTCACTTTAATGCAAAATCCCAATCATAAGTGTGTTTTCTCCTTTGCCCGTGTGTCCCTTCTTGTGGGTTTCCACCAATAAGAAGCCTTGGTGACGTATAACTCTGCCATGTTGTCCTTTGATGCTTGAATTATGATGCCATGCTGTCAATTGCTATTTACCCCTTGATTTGAGTGAGTGGTTAAATGAAGGGGATGATGATCAGTAACAACTTCTTTTCCCGCTTATTTTTTACTTTTCATAAAGGTGCGTTTTGATTTAATTTGACCCGGGTAAAAGATTTGTTTGACTTGGGCTTATGTAAAGAAAAATGGGTTTGGGCCGGATGTTGTGGGTTTGGGTTTATACATAAGAGTTAACGGGTGTTAACTCTTTATATTTTATAGAGTTAACACCGTTAGGGTTTAGGGGACCATTTTTGCAAATTTTTTTAACTTAAAGCAACTGATTTGGTATTTTTGGGTTTTGTCTTTTTGTGGTTGACCACTGTTGACCATGATAGCATTCTCCTGGCTTTTGCACACTCAATTCCGTTCCCGTGTCCGTGTTTGTCCGGCTTTGACCGTTTTCTTGTGATTTTTGTAATATCCGTACCTACACAATCACAAAGACAAAACAAGCAATATACAAGCATTTTAAGCACAATTTTATCTTTTATGGGACATTTTTGATATAAAAAGGATATGTGTTTTCACACATATTAATCTTCTAAAAGCTCAGTAGGATCTTCTTCTTCTAGCACCACCTCAGTATCATCACTAATCTTCTCCTGAATATCTATATCTTCTTGAATCCATGATGTTCCTTCATCCTGTACCAATGAAATAGAGGGGTCTTGATCAATATCTGTAATTTTCTTCCCCTGTTTGGAAGGATCCTCTAGATCTTCTTCATCATCAAAAACCACTATCCTGAATCTCCTTCTAGTTTGAGTTGACTTGACTGTCTGCTCTAACTTCTTCACCTTCTTGATTAATTTTGTAAGAGCAGTACCATAAGTTTGTTTAGTTTGTGCCAACTCTGCCTCCAAGCTTGTTACTTTGTTTGACAAATTGGTACATAGAATCGTCAATTCAGAAAGTATAAACTACCTTCATCACGTCCAATTGAGTGAACACTATGGAGAGGTGCATGAGGCATTAGAACAGCCTCCTCTGCATCAAATGTGGGTTGCGTGTTTGGTGTTTGTGGGGTACTGACTGGTGTATGTTGAAGTGATAATGATGGTGAAGATGTTATTTTGGATGGAGAAGTTTCAGGTGCACTGGTCATAGTAGGAAATAAAGAAAAATCTATTCTAGAATAACCCCTTGAAACCCTTTTCATATTACTAAAGACTTTCTGTGTAAGGATAGGAGTAGGATATGTTTGTGTGTGGGGTTGAAGGAGTCTCCTTTGCTTGTTTAACCAGATTTGGATAAATCTTGGGTACTATTAGGAATATTGTAATAGTTAGTTACTACTAGTAGGTATGTAGTTCCTCATGGTAGGTATGTAGTTCCTACTGGTAAGGATAACTTAATAGTTAGTGCTGGTAGACCAAATATGGTCCTGCTGGTAGAATGATAGTTAGTCCTGGTAATATTATGTTTGGTCCGGGTTAGTAGTATAGTTAGTTAGGGATAAGGATATGCTTGAGCTATCTTAGGAAATGATAGTGCATATCTCTTTGACGCGTTTTGTGTAACAGGCTGTTAGGGTTTCGGTAGTATATAAGAAACCTAACCCACGGCCATAAAGGACACGGATTGTGAAAAACATCATTCTTCTCCTTGTTAATCAATAGAAATCCATAGAAGGATCATTTAGTTTAATAGTCTTGTTCTTCTTATAGGCTTTGTCTAATTTCCGCATAGACATTAGCTTTGTTTAGCAAGAGTCTCTCTTGTGATTAGCTTATGATTACATAGGTTAATCACCATCCTTAACAGGCAGTAAAGATCTATCTAGAGTGGGATCTAACAGGTACATCAAAAACTTGTATGGGTTTTCCAGATTCTTAATCATAGCATAAAAAATTAGTTTTGAAAAATTGTAAGTCATGTTTGTGGCCAAGCAAATTAAAGCAGTTGCTATATTGCTACTAAACTGTTCCCAAGAAGTTTTCTTAGGGCTTAAGCAGTGGAGGATTGTATGAAATCGAAACTTCCACTGAGGAGAAAAATGACCCTTTTGAAAAGTAAGTTTATCAGAATCAGTCACATACCCTATTAGAGCAAGTTGCTCAAATATCTCTGAATTGGGTAAAGTAGTAATACCGCCATTGTCCTCCAACTTTAGGTGTCTTCTTAGAGTGGCTTCAGTAATAGTCTTACTTGTCCATCAATTGTAGCAGTTAGTTCTACCTCTCCATTAGCACTTATCCTAGCAGTAGCTGTTTTCCAAAATTGCTTAATAAAGGAAATATATATTGTTGAATTCTCTGTGAGGGCATACTAGATGCGACTAGCATTCAGAAAATCAATGATCTGATGAAACCCTTCTCTTCCTTCAGACTTCTGTAAGTAGGCCACCATGTTATGCTTGTCGCAAAACTCCAAATTAGCCATGTGATTAAGAAAATATTGAATAAACTTCTGGGATGAGCTCGTTTATGTGAGTATGAAAGCTTGGCAAAGTTAATTAAGATTATATTGAGAGCACTTAGGGTTGTAATTTGACCGACTGAATGAAATTTGATCTTATCTTGAAGAAATCTTACTAATTTATAGAAAGATCATGAATTTCCAATTAGTCAAACCCTATAGGCTATGTTGTTGGCGGAAATATCTCAACGGCTATATTAAAATAAGGAAATTCTGTTATGCCTCAAACAGTACTAACGGTAATGTAGCAGTACTAAGTTTAGCCTAACAGTACTAACTTTAAGCCTAGTCGTATTAACTTTTCCCAGCAGTATAAAGATATGCCTGGCAGTACTAACTTAATACTAGCAGTATTAAGTTTATGCCAAAAAATGTGAATGATTCGTCAACTTCACTTAAATTTCAACTCCCCCATGGGTCAAAAAACATTAATATGCATTTATACCATTGCTTATCAACGTAGTACTTTGGGTTCCCTGGTAGAAGGGTTTTTTAAAACGTTTATGAAATGTGGATCATCGATTTAGCAAGTTGGTATTTTTTAATCTTACGTGTTCAAAATCACTGTCAATATCCTGGTAGGGTTAGCGAATTCATCTGGTCGGAGGGAATTTTATATCGATATCTTCCCTATTGGAGTCATTATCCTCAATGAGAGTAGTAGATGTGGGATAAGACTCGATAATTGTATGAAAATTTTCCGGTGTTGGGAAACATGAATTACGCAATTCATGCAACGACCATTTCGATTGATATAATCCTCGTGCTCTCTAACAATTCCTGGAGGAATATCTGGTAAATTCACCATTGTGAACTCATGGTTGGAGAGGGATCACTCGTGGGAGAAAAAAGTTATCAAAGGTTCTTATTGGTTCATTCCTAAGTTATTTGTGGTTCATGATCTGATAATCATTTGGGATAAGATTATGGGTAGTATCATCACTAAGCAAACTCTCAAGATAGGTTACGTCTCCTTCCGAGTCATAATATCCTTCAATATACGTAGGAACTTCGATAGCTAGAAAAGCATCGATCTCATCATTATCGCCTCCTGGATCGAAACACTCAGCCTCATCAATTGGAGCATCGTTCAAAATTCTTTTCAAATCATTCGTTTTACATTCCAAATCAAATAAATCATCATTCTCTTCGAAAGGTAGATCATTGATAAATCCCTCGAGAATAAAAGCAACGTTTTTCAAAGGAGTAGACGGATCATCGTCGAGTAGAAACTCAATGTCGTCTCCTAGAGTAAGACACTTATCTTTGTTAGAAATCTGAAAAGAGGCTGTGACTAGGGAAGTCGACTCTCATCAAGTTGGTAATTCATAAGAATCCTTGCACTCGATGTCCTCAATTATTCATCAAAAAGAGGGTTTTTGAAATTGACATCAAATTTGAAAAGAGGGTTAGAGAAAGTCACGGAATTATCACGTGGAACGTTGATGGAAGATAAATCATCACACGAAGGTAAAACATTCTTACTATCACTCCTAGATGTTTCCTCAGATTCTCTTGGGATTGGGACAATTTCCTTAGTACTAAAAGTACTAAGGTGCTCGTCCCCCATTATGAGAGAATCCTTGGGTTAGTTGACTTTGTAAGTGGTGATGTGATTGCAAAAACTGAAGAAAATGAGGTGTTTTGTTTGATGAACATGCTCTCTTGCATAATAACTTTAAACTTCTTCAAACACATGTGTGATACGAGTTTGGCGTTTAGCTGTGGCTCTGCGAGATTCTTCACTTCCTGCTTTTCTTTTTCATTGTTGACATCTTTCGATGGAGGCAAGCAAACTAGAGCGGGTTTGTCGGTAAACTTTTTGAAACTATCTTTTACATGTGTCATTAACCATTTTAATTGACTCGTTTACATGCTTTGAGATGTTTTGACGTTCGCCATTTAATGAAAAGTTATCGTGTTCATTTCGTCCCTTAAACAAGTCTCCTTCGTATTAATCGTTAATGCTACGGTGGTTATCAAAGGATCTCCCAAGTATAAGAGGTACTCGAGGATCGGCTTCAAAATCAATCCAACTAACAAGTCGGTAGGAAATGGAAATTCCCAACTTTGACAAAAAATATCTTCGGCGAGTCCTTCTAGGACGAGTATCGACTCGATCTGCTAACTTTATAAGTCATCGAAGTGGTTTAAGTTCGGCAAAGAAAGGCTTTTTCCAAATTAGAAAGAGGCATATAGATTTATGCTTTTTTTACGCAAGATCGGCCAAGGCGTGGCATACATCCATTCCTGGGAAATTACATGGAATAAGAAACTTGTCGGGATCTCCAAGATTTTCGGGAAGCTTTTTGAGGATCATAGCCGAGCAATTCTCGTTTAACGGTATCTTAGCTAACTCAAGCAACTTTTCCTTATTCTTATGGCAAAATCTTAAATCGTTAGGAGCAAAGTCTTGGCATCAAAGTAAGTATCGCGAAACTAATGTCGAAGCGTAAATCTTGAAAGATTTGGAAGATCTTTTCCATTCGATTCGAAGCTTTGTCACAGGACTTTTGATCATCACGTCATGAAGGATATGGAATATTTGGCTTAGGTAGACTCTTCGGAATATCGGATTCCAGAATGGGAGTGGTTTTAGGCAAAGTCTTCGGAACATCGGGTTCTGGAATAGAATTGGGGATAACCGCAGGTGGATTTGAGCGGTACTTACTTGTGAGATTTATTTGCTTTTATCTGTTGTCTCCTCGGTTTTTGTTTCCACTACCTTTTTAGGAGAATGATTAGTACGGAATCGGGGTCCCTCGTACAGCAACACCAACTTGAGTAGTGATCGCTTTTATCTACACCCTTCGGGTTTGGATTGGTATTACTCAGAAGAGTACCGAAAGTTGAGGGCTTGATTTTGAAGGAAAACTTTAAAATACTCCGCATGTCATTATTCTTTTTTTTTCCTAGATTCCTCTTGTTCTAGTAACGTGCTTCTTATTTCATTGATTTGACCTTGCATATTTCTCACAATTGACTCATTAGCTTTCATATAACTCGTAATTTCGGATGGAATCCCTTGTTGAAATGATTTTTATGAGCTTTAAAAAGGTTGGTTTTGATTATCCTTGATTTGAAATTCAGCACTTGATTAACTTGATTTGAAAAACATTGATTTGATGAAAAGTGTTTCCACTGATTTTGATTTTGATAATTGCCTAATTTTGACATGTTTTGAACCGCGAGCAAAAAACTGTTTTCGGTACCAATTTGATTACTTTACAACGGTTTGGAGGGTTAACTTGATTGTAAGAACCGTAGTCGCACAAACACTAGCCTGATTGTTATCTGGGGTTGCTGGTCAATTATAACGGGGAATGGGCAACCACCAATGTAACGCAGTATTCCTCAATCCGCTTTAACCGGAGCGGTGTTTAGAAGTGTATGTGACAATTTCTTAGAAAAAAATCTCGATAAGGTCAAAAGTTATCCGCAAGGATTATCGATTCTCTCATCGTTTTACTAGAAGTAACATCGACTGTATCGATTTTCCATTCCAGCCTCGTTGGGGATAAACGACCCGGGAAAGCTCTATACTACTTCTCGGTTTCATTGATCTTGTTGGTTTTTACACTTATTTATATATTTTATATTTTACTATATATTATATATATTTACGGTGTGAATCCAAACAGTTAGTCCATATCAAACCAACCCTCTTTCTCCTAATGATATCCTTTCGTCTATTCGAATAGATAGAGAAGGTCAAGTCCGTTGCATCCGTCATGAAGAAGAAATTGATATTCTTGAATATCAAGTTCTAACTCGTGAAATTGAGCCAACCCGGAAGCCTTTGGAAGAGATTATTCAGGAAAATGTTTTTTGCCTGGGGGGTAATCGGGATCATGTTCCCACGTGTCTCTGTTACATGCTTTATTGTGTCGTACACTCTGAAAAGTTCAACCTTGTCTATTTCATGGCAAAACGAATGGAGTGGGTCAATAAACAAAAGCGGTCGATCTTACCTTATGATATGTTATTGACCCGTTTGTTTAAACTCATCATGAATGAAAATCGTGATCTGTACAATGAGTCTTATGTCTTGTACGATCGTGTCATGAATCCTCTTGCCGCTCAACTAGAGTAAAAGACTAGAAAGGATTGTGGAATGAGAAGAGGTCGTCACTCAACTTCCTCTTCTTTCGCCTTTGACCAACCATCATCCTCTCATCTTAACGATGATGATGATGATGGAAATAGCGAAGGAACCTCATGTGTAAGCACTCTTTCCCCTATTCATTATGTCAATTTATTAACCAATCAAGTTCCTTAAGTGTTTTAAAACCCACCTAACATTGACCCTCACTTGGAACCCTTTTACACCAGTCAAACTGAAATCATCAACCATCAAGTTCAGATTCGAGATGAGCAACGTGGTGGATTAAGGTCAATCAGGAAAGGCCTTAGAAATTTGTGGAGAAATATCAAGAAGTGAGCAATATGGAGATGTGCTTTATGACATTATTAAATATATTACTTATTACTTCATGATGCTTTAATACTTAAACCTATATTATTTAGTGGTAACTTAGCATGTATTACGGGTAACATAACTTGCCTTGGATGATCTTTCGATTTTATCATCCTAAAAACTTGTTTTCATGGTACTTGATACACTAAAATTACCTCTATGATGATATGCATGCTTATCTATTAGTCAATATGCATACATGTGTTTCTTTGATTGAATTTGGAATGATTAGTGTTATGAATTTAATTTTTAAGCTTTAGATGATTCATGATGAAATAGAATTGATTGTAAAAGAGAAAAATAGAATATTTTTTTCAAGATATGCAGAAAAACAGGAAAAACTGGAAAATTTCCCTGTCTTCAGAGAACGGACCCCATAACCATGGGGTGGCCCCCTAATATATCCGGGACCACCGTGTATATATGGTACCACCATCAGAAGTCATGGAAATTTTACTGTGACTACCTCATTTTCTGTGCAATTACTATTCTCTCTTAGACCTAGCTAAACTTCCTTTATTTTGCTAAACAACTTTTGGAATTTGTTTCCTTAATTCTCATGCTTTTCTACTTTAATCACTTGCTTTCAAATTAAATAAGCCATCTTTTTCATTCTTCCTACCATCTTCATATTCTTCACACAATTCTACCATGAACTCCACTAAAGCTTCTTCTTCTTCTAACCCTTCCAAGAAAATCAAACTAACCATAATCCCTCCTAGACAACTATTTGTCAACATCTCTAGTGATGAAGATGTCACCACCACACCTTCTTTTACAACAACTTCTTCATCTCCAACTCCTCCAAGTGCACCATCAAAAACCACATCCACCAATCAAACCTCATCAAGCCAAGGGAACACATCTTCTTCTTTTCAATCAAAACATCAAACTTCACCACCATCTTCAAATGAATCAACTTCTCCTCATCCTTTAAACCCTTTGCTTGACATCATTTCGGATGTTCCTCCTAGACCTCTAAACCCCAAACCACTTCAAAGTCATCCTTCTTTGGATATCACACTCTCTTTGTCACCAATCACTCCTCTTGATCACATTTATGACACTCCATCACCACCATCTCCACCGCAACCTCAACCACCTATCATGGGTCACCCTCTTTACTATAATTACCATGACTACCATAGGTTAAATTGCATATGTTGCTTTCATAACCGAACTCTTTTCTTAACCTTAAGAGATGAGATAAACATTATATTTGCTCATCTTGAGTATCTTCTCACTATCGCAATCACCTCACACTTTCCACCTCCACCTTAAAATGTCTGCAAATGTTTTCATAAACGTGTCACCCCAAACCTTTTTGCTCAAAAAGTCATTCTCTATGAATCATGAATCATTTAGGACTTATGTAGTATTGTCTCTCTTTATCTCCTGAAGTATGTAGTGTGTCTTATGGATTAACTATCTTGTATTAGTTCTAGTTTTATCTTATGTTGTATGAATGTATTAGTCGCATTTGCTATTGTATGAGTTTCTTGATTGTTGAATGAAAATCTCTTTTGGGTGACCTAAATATAATGTGTTGCTTAAAAGATATTTGTCTTGCACTTGTATAACTTTGTTTTTAGGCAACAATTTTTCGTATGATCGATCCCTTGGTCCCCAGAACCATAGGAGCATACAACAAAGAGGAGTCTTGATATGCGTCGATTCACACTCTTCCTACAACTACTCGACGGTCATCCTTTTTTAATTCGACAAAAAGGGGGGAGAAATGGAACAAAACTCATTAATAATGTGTAACTATTAATTTTATTCAAAATGAGTTTATATTTTGTCATCATCAAAAAAGGGGAGATTGTTAATACAAATAATGTCTAAAAATGCTATTTATATTTTTTGACATCTTAACGTTTTGATAATAACAAAATGTAAAAACGTTTACGATAAAATTAAGCGTTTACAAATTATTAATCATAAAATTCCATTTCTAAGATTAGTAATCACTTAAGGTATGAACAAACAAATCATTAAGCATGATTAGTGATCAAGAAAATATTTTCTCTTATCCATTATATTTTTACAAAAGAATTTCACAAAATTAATTATACAAAATATTTTTTAATTAAAAGAAAAGTTTTATTAAAAACTAAAAATTTATAATTCAAATTTTCCCCCCAAAACGGAAGCTTCTATACCAGATACAACATTCCCCACAAAAAGACAAAAAAAGGGAGCATGGTCTATCTGGCGGCCCCCTTATATATCTGGGACCGCCGAGACCGTCGCCAGTGACCATTGGATTTTCCTGCCTATAAATATTCATCCACTCCTTGCTGAAAATCAGACCTCTTTGCACGAATTTTCTCACACTTCTTTCTCTCTCTAAAAACCTTCTTTCTCTCACTAAATATCTTGATCACTAACATCTCTTGATCTTGTTTCAAGTGATCTAATCTCTTCTTCTCATCTCTTCTGTTAGTCCCACTTGAATGGATCTTGAATTCCTTAGCTTGTGTAAGGTTTAGTTATGCAAGATAAATCCTACACAACTATGACAAAAACTTTGTAAAATATATCAAAGATTATGCGGAATCTAATCTTTGATCTATAAGAAGAACATGCAATAGAACAATAATTCTAATGATCACACAGATTAACAAACAATGCTTCAATATATTAATACGAATACTCTAACTAGTATTAGTGTTACAAAACCTTGAAGCTATAACGATATCAAAATAAAAGATATCAAACTCTATGCCCTAGGACATTCATTTATACACCAAGAAGTCCTAGTCGATTTACAATATATTCCTAAAACTTAGAATATTCTCAAAGATCTATTCTATAAATAACGATCCTTATCAACTAAGTAATCTTGATCTCTAATCAATCTTTATCTTTTCTCTGAGCAGTCTTTATCCTTTCTCTGATAGTAGAAAATCTTCTAGCAGTCTTAATCCTTTCAGCAGTTGTAACTTTGTAATAGCAGCATTAACTCTAAACACTGACAGTAGTAACTTATACACCAGCAGCATTAACTATGTACAAGCAGTAGTAACTACATAGAATATTTTCTTCAATCTTCTCCAGCAGTACTAACTTTACTCTAGCAGTACTAACATATACTAGCAGTAGTAACTAGAAGTACTAATATACACTAGCAGTACTAAGTTACACTAACCGTAGTAACTAAGTTACACTAGCAGTACTAACTACTTAGCATATTTTTCATTAAAGTTAATGAACAGCACTAACTTTATGCTAGCAGTAGTAACACAAACCTTATCAGCAGTAACTCTAAGATCATCAAGAAGTCTTTTAATCCCAACAATCCTCCCCTAAACTTGATATTCTCCTTCAAAATCTCAAGTTTCTTCATTCAAAGCTTCATAATCACCAGGAGGATGCTTCCAAACACTTCATTGATTCTTGAGTTGTTTTGTGATGAGCTTAAGAAGCTGATAACACATTTCATTCTAATGATCAGCTTTAAGCTTCTTGTTCAACATATCAGTAATTATAGGTGCTGTAAGAGGATATCTCTTTTCTACCAACATATGAATGTGCACATTTTGCTTCCTTAATGAATGTACTCCACATGAATCATATAGCTTCCATTCTAATACTCTGTAGTCTGATTGATTTTTCCATACTTGATCTTCAACATGTGGGTCAAACATTGTCTTCAAATCTCCATATAAAACTAAATCCAAGTCCTCCACTGGTCTTGTTGATCCATACTTAGCTTTTACCAACTTGTACAAAGTTTCCAAGTCTTCTCTGTCAAAACTTTTAAGCATATGACTGAACACTAAGTACATCTTTGAACTTCCATCAGCCCTGATTATCTAGTAATAGCTTTTCTTTCCTTCTTTGTAGATCTTCTACTCAACAATGCTTGGAGGCTTAGTAGCCAAAGGGATAGCATCAACTGCTACTTCCTCTTCATCAGGAATGACTTCCATCAGACTTTTAAGCTCTGTTGTCTCTTTATCCTCATCCACCTTCTGCTTCTTAATACTTTCTTGTTCTAGCTCATCTCCTACTCTCTTTGAACTGCTCTCTTGTGCTATCTCTGCATCAGATTTCTTTGAACTTCCTTCAACCAACTCAGTTTTGTAGTCAACAAAGGTATTCGCCCTTTTCATTGCTTTGTTAAATAATTCTTGAATATTTGCAAAAGACTTGCTCTTTAAATCTTTAGGCTTCCATCCTTCCATGTTTTTCAAATAACTACACATGATACTCCTTTGTTGAGCTTTTGTTGGTGGTCTATTCCTTTTCTCTTCTACTCTTTTTGCTGCAAAGTGCTTCCTTCTTTTCTCTAAGAGTTGTTGACACAATTTAGCCCTTTCTTCAATGGTCAACTCTTCTTGTTATCTTGCTTGTAATCTTTCAGCCAATAAGCAATCAGCCTCAATCTTTGCCTGTATATCATCCTATGTTTCTTTCAAGGTAATGTTGGCTTCAACTTTCTCTCTTTCAATCCTTTCTTGTTCATCAAATTCAGATTGTAACCTTTGAACCACTTCCTCATCAAGTTTGAGTTGATCTTTCTTTGATAATTTATTCACAGGTTTAGGTTCAATCATTTTTGCTTTACCCTTGTCCTGAATCTTTGCATGTGATGGTTGTTGTGAAGAAACTGTTGGTGTAGGTGCTTGCTCTTGTTCATGAATAACAAGCCTTTTAGCCTTGGGTCTTGTGCTAGTAGCTATAATTGTTGTAGCAGCAGTTTTTGTTGTAAGTGTAGGTGTTGGTGTTATTAATTCACTTGGCTCTTCTACAACATTGGCTTTTTCTTGAGCTTTTGCACTTTTCAAAGCTGCAAGTGCTTGAGCCAAAGTGACTTCATCAACACTAAAGTTCACATCTTTATTAGACACTCCTTGTTCTGCAATAAATACTTCTTCTCCAACAAGATCACTTACATCAAACATTATATCATCACCATACATCCCTTGAGTTTCATCAACCAATGTAATCTCTGCATCTTTATCAATGTCATTAATTTCCTCCCCTGTTTGGATGCATCCTCCTGATTACCCAAACTAGCTTTATCAAAGGAAACTATTCTTGCAAATCTACCAACCTTGTATAATTTTTTGAGCTTATGAGTTCTTGACCCTCCTTTCTTCTCTAACTTCTTGACTCTCAGTTTCAAACTTGTAATCTCTTGGGCTTGAGCAGTCTTTGTGTTCTCAAGGTTAATAACTCTATTTTGCAAGTTGGTACATATTATTTCTTAAAGTTTCAATCTATCCTCACCACTTCGAAGTGTGTTACCTCTTGCGAGTAGTGGATCATTCGAAAGTTTAGATACATTCTCAGACCTAGTCTGAGCAATTGTATCCCCCATGGTTTCTTAGCGTCTGGGACCACCACCTGAACTAGTTCTTGGGGAACTTGGTTCATTAGGTGTTGCCTTGGATTGGGTCTTATTGATGTTACCCCTGTCCTGCTCTGCATCTAAGCCAGTTGCAGTAAAGGCAGCCCTTTCCAAACTGTCATCCCTCTCCTCATAGACAGCCTTATCTGTAACATTGGTTGTAGGACCACTAGGCTGAGGTACCTCAGTGTCCTTTCTCTTTGGCCTTCTTGATCTTTGTTTCTTTTGGGGTTGAGATGTTGATGGTTGAATAATAGTGGGTGTGTGATGAGGATAAGTGGATATTGTTGAACCTTCACCCATTTCAGCTTGATTTTGCACCACCATTGTTGGAAACAAAGGTGTTTCCCTTCTAGAAAAACCTTTTCCTACCCTCTTCATATTTCCAAAGATCTTCTTAGTGTGAGAGGGTGTAACATAAATCCACTTGTGATTTTGCATCCCTTCAAGTTGTTTCTCTAAAAATACTTGCACAAGCCTTGGATACATTAAGAATTTACCAGCATTATCCAAGTTCTTCACCATACTTTTAAATATATACTTTAAAAAGTTGAACTTCTGGTTTGTAGCTAAACAGATAATTCCAAAAGCCATAGTATTACTAAATTCATTCCATGCAGTAGTCTTAGCACTTAGGCATTGCAAAATGGTATGAATAAGGAATTTCCATTGAGGAGGAAAGAATGCCTTATAGAATGTAAGCTTCTGTGAAAGTTTTTCATACCCCATCCTTGTATGTTTTTCAAAAATGATAGCATTTGGCAAGCAATCCGTACCATCCTCATCATTCAGTTGAAGGTCACTTCTAATAGATGCTTCAGTAACAATTATCTTCTTCCCATCCACTAGGGCTTGTAACTGTACTTCTTCATTGATAGTTTTTGCCTTGACAGTAGCCCAGAATTGTTCAATACATGAAGTATAGATCGTAGGATTAACCGTTAGTGCATACTTGATAGTGTGTGCATTAAGAAAATCCACTATCTGCTCAAACCCTTCACTTTCAGCGGGTTTAGCCAAAAATGCGACTAAATTATGAGTATCAGTAAACTATAGAGTTGTCATTGTGTTGGGTTTTGATGATGAATGATAAAATTGAGTTAGGGTTTGTAATTAGAGAGTATATGATTGAATGAAATCAATTAAATGAGTGAATGAAACCCTTAATCGAAGTATTTATGAAACTACCCTCAACAGCATTAACGTTCACCGGCAGTTGTATGGTATGCCTAGCAGTATTAACTTTCAACAGTAGTGGTAAGTTTATGTCTAGCAGCATTAACTTTCCCCAGCAGCAGTAAGTTTATGCCTAGCAGCATTAACTTTCCCCAACAGCAGTAAGTTTATGCCTAGTAGCATTAACTTTGAATCACCAGCATTAAGTTTAATTCCATTCTAATCAGCTTTTCCATCATTAAATTAACATTTTAGCTCACAAAAACACTTTGTCTGTTTTTTATTTTTCTCAATTCTTTTTACTTACAATTCTCTCTTTCTGTTTTTAAACAACTCTCTTTCTATTTTTTTCAACTCACAAATTCTCTTAATTCTTTTACTCACCAACTCACTCTTTCTATTTTTACACGTCTCTCTTTCTGTTTTTATTCTCACCAACTCTCTCAATTCTTTTTCTCACCAAATCACAATGTTAATTATACCAGCAGTATTAAGTATAACTAACAGCACTAATTATACTTAACAACAGAAACTTTTAATGACATGAATAACAGTACTAATTCATACAAAACTCTACAAAAACATAAAGAGATAAAAGATTTTATAGATTTAACATGTCAATACTAGCAATCAAATATTGAAATCTACTTACATCAAAAGATTTTGTAAGCAAATCTGCAACATTTTGTCAGTATGGATTTTGACCATTTGAATCAATTTTTTTCACTGCAATCTCTAATGAAATGATGTCTGGTCTCTATATGCTTTGTTTTTTAATGAAAAACAAGATTTTTAATTATGCAAATAGTACTGTTATTATCAATAAAGATTTTGGTATGCAAGAAATTGTACCCATAATCAAGTAATTGATTCTGAATCCAAAGCACTTGTCCACAGCAACTTGAAGCAGCTACATATTCAGCTTCTGTTGTGGAATTTGCAACCACAGTCTGTTTCTTGCACTGCCATGAAATCAATCTACTTCCAAGAAATTGACAACCTCCTGTTGTAGACTTCCTATCCAAGCTTGCTCCAGCATAATCACTATCAGTGTATGCTACCAAATCAAAAGGTGAATCTTTTGGATACCAAAGACCCAATTTTGGTTGACCTTTTAAGTACCTAAAGATCCTTTTTACAGCATGAAGATGTGAAATCTTTGGGTTGACTTGGTATCTTGCACAGGCACACACTACAAACATAATATCAGGTCTTAAAGAAGTAAGATACATCAATGAACCAATCATTGATCTATATAAATGAACATCCACTTCTTCACCATCTTCATCCTTGAGCAAAAGCTTTTGAGTTTCCATAGGTGTGCTTGCTGTCTTGACATCAGTAAAACCAAATTTCTTCAAAATCTCAGTCACATACTTGTCTTGACTGATAAAAATCCCATCCTTCTTCTGCTTTACTTGCAGTCCTAAGAAGAATGTGAGTTCACCCATAGAACTCATCTGAAACTTCTTATGCATCATCTTCTCAAACTCAGTGCATAATGACTTCTTTGTAGAGCCAAAAATGATATCATCTACATACACTTGAACTAACAGAATATCACCTTTGTCCCTTCTGATAAACAAAGTCTTGTCTATCTTTCCTCTCTGAAACCCATTGTCCAACAAATAAGTTGACAAGGTTTCATACCAAGCTCTCTAAGGAGCATTGAATGTATCCATAAATGCCTTTTCTAATTTTGTATACTCTGTTAGGAATCTGGATCTTCAAATCCTGGTGGTTGACAAACATAGACTTCCTCTTCAATCTTTCCATAAAGAAAAGCACTCTTGACATCCATCGTACATTCCATAAGTCTTTAATAAGAGCATATCAAAGAATAGCCTAATTGCTTCAATTCTAGCAACAGGAGCAAAGACTTTATCATAATCAATCTCTTCTTCTTGTGTGTACCCTTGAGCAACCAATCTTGCTTTGTTCTTTATCACAATGCCTCTTTCATCCTTCTTGTTCCTGTAAACCCATTTAGTGCCTATAGGCCTTTTTCTATTTGGTAAATCCACCAGGGTCTAAACCTTTTGTAATTTGAATTATAGAAGCTCATCCTGCATAGCTTCTATCCAGCTTGGATCCTTTAATGCATGAATTACCTTTTTGGGTTCTTCTTGTGATAGTAAGCAAGCAAATAAGCAATTTTAAAAGTCTTTATGGTTTTTTTCTTTGCTGAACTGAACATAACAAACCAAAGGTCATCCAAATTCATTGTCACTCTTCTTGTTTGAGTGCTGAATTCAGTCTCCAATAATTTTTCAACTGATGATCCTTTGTGTATTCTTTTTTATTTTTTTTTTGGGGTTAAAAAAAACAGTTTATTGAAAACATCGGACGACAGGCAAAAATGTATCAAATTGTTCATACGTCAGCCCACTGCACCAACATCGTACCATAATCATCAGAATCATACAATAACCTTCCAATTCAGGCCATAGTTGATCATTGGAAGTTATCAATGCTTGTATTAACACTAACAGCATTAACTCTATGCCAACAAAATTAACATTGAACTAACAAGTAATAACCTTGTTAGTCGCTGTATTCCATCACTAGCAGTATTAATAATTGTTAGTGCTGTTGACTCTAAAAGAAAAAGCAAATACAAAATAAAAAAATAAATAAATAAAAGAGTAAAAAAAGAGGCAGCTAAGGCCTACAACTCACACACACCCCTAACACCCCCCCCACACCCACCACCCACCAAGCTCCCTCCCAACACCATCACCTCCCCACACCCACTCCCCCCCCAAACCCGCCCCAAAGGCCCGCCCCACACCAACCCCACCACCCACGCACTCACAGCACACCCCCAAACTACCAGTCTACCCCCCCCCCCCCCACCCGACCCCCCCTCGCACTCCCCAACCACTAACCCCTACTCCCCTCCTCCTCCCCACTCCCTCCAAGCCACCCTCCGCCCCTCCCCCCCCGCCCGCTCCCGCCGTCCCGCCAACCTCACTACCACTCCACCCCTCCCTAAACTCAAACCGCCCCGCCAAACACCCCCCACCCCCCCACCGCCACACCCCCCCCGCACACCCCCCCCCACCCCCCACCCTCCCCCCCCCCTACCCCCCGCCCCCCCACCCCCCTCCACCACATCCACATCCCTCTGCTTCCTCCCTACCACTACGCCCTTAACCCCCCCCCCCCCCCCACCCACTCAACCTACCCACAGACCCCCTCCACGTCCACCCCCACCCCCCCCCCCCTAGGAGCCACCCCACCGACCCACTGCGTCACCCCCCACCAGCCACACCCCCCACAATTCCCCCCCGTCCAAGTCCCCCCCTCCCCCCACCCCACCCCCACCCCCCCACCCCCAACACCCTCACCCCTACCCCCACCCCCAGTTCCTCCCCCTCCCCCCCCACCGCCCCCTCGCCGCATTCCTAACTTCAATCCTAGGCTCCCCCCCTTGTTCTTCCGTAACCTTATATTCCCATATCACCGAAGGTTTGAATACATCATCAGGAGAACTCTTTGAATTTTGAGAGAATGGTAGATCAGCAGGCCACAATGGTAGTAGAATGTAATCATTGCCAAGCACTGTCCTCCATTCTACTTTAAACCTGCACCATCAATGCTTTTGTACCGACATTATATTAGATTGATTTTGCAACAACTTGCTTATAATTCATTCAACTGTTTAGTGCATCAATATCAAAAAGGCCAATTTGTCCTAGTTTCTTTGCAATATTAGGTGTATTCTCACTAAATTGTTCATGCAAAGTTCTCTTCACTATCCTTGTTCTAACTGTTGAATACTCTAAAGGCTTTAACTATTAAGTTGAGAACCTAACAAAGAATCCTTACATCATCCTTACCCATCACAGCTGCCTAAGCTGATCTATCGTATTAGAAATTGTAAACAATGACACACTAATGGACCTAAGAAAGCCTAAAGCTGTTTTTCTACAAGTAAAAAGTTCATAAAGGGTCCTTGTTATGAGGCTTAATTACTATACCCTATTTTGGCACATAGCAAGCCCAGTATTCACTGCTTCAGCCACAAAACAAGTAGTAAGGTACTTAGAATCGCAAGCATTGTCCTAGCACAAGCGTTAATTAGTGTTCTATTTTTTCCCTCTTAAGCTACTTCCATTTTGTTTTAAGGGAGTTTCCTAGCTACACTAAATTCTCTCTTAATACATTTTCTCTCACAAAAAACTGATTCATCTCCTTATTCTTGAACTCAGTATTCCATTGTCACACCTAATTACCTTAACCCTTTAATCTATTATATTTTCTACTCTAGTTATAAAAGACTTAAGAATCGCCACTTAGTCCTCATCCTTAGTACTAAAAAGAATACCCAACTAAACCTACTATAATCATCTGTGACAACTAGGCAATACATCTTTTTCATTAAGCTTTTTACAAATGTTGGACCAAACAAATCCATGTGCAACATATGTAAAGGTTGGCTGATTGAACTTACTATTTTGGACTTACAAGAAGCTCTATGTTGCTTTCCCTTTTGACAAGCAACACAGGTTTGATCATTTTTAAAAAGTTTTGAAGGTAGACCTCTTACAAGATTTCCCTTAACCAGTTTATTCATAGTTTTGAAATTTATGTGTCCAAGCCTTCTATGCCAAAGTTTAGATTCATCAGATGTGGCTTTTGCAAAGAGACAAGTTAGACCTCCTTTAAGAATAATATTCTTTAAATCAACACTATACACATTGTTCTTTCTAGGAACCTTAAGTAAAACACGACTTTCATCAGTTAACTTAAAGTTTGGAGATAAAACAATACATTCAGTGTCATTAAAGAGAACACTATTCATTTTTCCATACATTTGTGAGACACTAAAGAGGTTAAACTGTAACTCTCTTACAAAATACACATTCTCAAAATCTAAATTACCAGTTTTGATTTTACCTCTTCCTGTGATTTTCCCTCCTTTGGGGTTACCTCTAAAGGCAACATATCAATTTCTTTAAAGTAAATAAGATAGGACATGTTCCCTGTCATGTGCCTTGAGCATCCACTATCAATCACTCCTTGGTCCTATAAATCTATTTGTGGATTGCCCTGCACATAAGGTAAGAAAATCAGTTTCTTTTAGGGACCAAAGCCATCACTGACTTGGATTTGCCTTGTGCATCAATATAATCAAACCTTTTTAGGATGGTTGATGCACTGTTATGTTTAGAAACATGGTCTATTACTTTAGTCTTTGGTTTCCAAAACCAACAAGCTGAGGCCTTAATAGCATTAACCTGGTTTCCCTTAACAGCATTAAGTAACTGCGTTTGTCCATCAGCGTAACTACTGCTTTTTGGCCTAGCAGTATTAACAGTCATATTTAAACTAACAGATTAACCCTCTTATAAAATACTATTTTTAGTTGCCCTGTTTTGTTGTTAATGGGCCTTCTACAGTGAATGTGCTTATTAAAAATATATTTGTCATTGGTCTTGGCATAATTCAACGTTGTTCTGGGTTTAGCTTATTAATTGGTCCTAGCAGTATAAGTGATACTAGGAGCAAACCTCATTAATACTGCTTGGAACCAAGTTTCCCTTTTAAGGACTGGGGTGAGTCATTCTAGAAAAATTCTGGTGATTCACCCTTTGAGTATAGTTCCACACTCGTTTTACCATCTTTTTATTATTAAACTGGCTTTGATGGTTATCACAATTATACTGCAGGTGATCAAAACTTCCACATACATAACAAGCCTTGTTATGTAACATTTCTCAATTTCAGGTCATTTTACGACTCCTATTATTCGTTACTATTTATTTTGGTCCGATACGCGTTTACTTTTAATTTAACTTTTAAAGCTAAATCGCGTAGACTAGAAATAATCATTCAATGTAAACGGTCACCAAATAAATTAAGGTTTACATCAATCAAGTGTTATATAATTTTTAAGAAGATAATTAATGACTCTGCGTATTTTATTTTTATTGGTCACGTAAAAGGCTTACGTTTCGCAATAAAATACATTTAGACACACCCCGGAAATACCTAGACTTACCTAGACTCAAACCAATAACCACTTTTAAACCTTAAACACAAAATTTAATCAAATCATGTGTTACTAACTCATGTTGGCCGAATATGGGTAAGTATAACCCATAAAACCATTCGTCCCATACATATATACACCTAGAAATCTTCCTAATATCCTTTAAGTACATGTACAACCTATGTTTAATTAAAACATGTACAACATGTCCCTAACTAGCTCATTACTCAATGGTTAATAACCATTTTGTTCTCTTTGCCTCTTGATACCCGCGGTCACCAACAACATATATGAAATCAAAGATTTCAAATCTTAAGCAAATCTTATTCCAATTATCCCTGGTAATTAAAGGATTGTACTTTAAGGGGGAGGTATTTAGCAAAACCACGTGTGGCTACGAACCTAGAATACCATAAAACCATTATGGTAGCGCGCTAATAGGGCACGGTTTTAGTTGGGTTAAGAACTAGGAAAACTAACTAACCTTAAGCCTATATATACTCACTCAATACATGACACAAAACCCTTCTTGAAAACTCATAAACTCACTAAACACTCGCTCTCAAAAAACATATGTTCCTCTCTTGTCTCGGTCGCAAGAACGCAAATCAAACAACCCTCACCATCTCATTTCGAACCTACAATATACACTAGGTCCCTTCCATACAAAGTCATTAAAAAGGTACACGAGTTAAGAACTTGGGTTATTTAATAAGCTTCGAAGCTTAGATTCGATATACGTTGGGTATAATCCACTTGGGTTGCCATCCTACTCGTCCCAACACATACAAAGACTCTAGGACTCTTTGTATGTCGCGTTCAAGCTTATACACTTCGTATGTTTAATTGTTTCTTTGATGTCCTAGTCCGTCGTAGGTCACGTTAATATGTGATTTACAAATTTGCATGTGAAGCGTGAACACGCTTGGTCCTATGCGTGGCATAACGTACATATATATACCATATAATTGATCTTGTGAAGTGCAGAAGACAAAGAAACATGTAAGAGAGATTATATGACAAGAAAATGCTAAACGTTTCGTTTAAATGCAAGGGTACACCGACTGAACACAAACTCTTAACACATGAATTTTCAAACTTATACGTAAATCATTTCACGTAAATACGATATCTTGTTGAGTGCTTGGGAAGAAAGTATACTAAATCGTTAAACGCAGGCATGTGATGGACACAACAAGCGCCCCATATATAAAGCTAAACGAACTAATTTACTTAGTTACTAGGGCTATTAACAAAACTCTCATATTACTACAAATAAAAATGGACCACTAATGGGCCTCGTCAAGCACAACGGTCCGTTAACGGAAGTAATAGGGCCCACAGCTTATTATTAAGCTCATTCGAGCTTATTAAGGGGCTAATAACTTATTGGACTCGTGGATAGTAAGGCATACATGAAAAGAAAACTTAACAGACCACAAATGAGTTCGTTAGACCCTTAATGGGCCTATTGGGCCCGACAGCCCACGTACGAACCAAACAGGACCAACAGGCCAACCTCGTGGGTCCATAAATTATTAATAAGCTTTTTGTGCTCATTGAAAAGCCTAATATGCTTATTGGGCTTACATGGACCCTAATGTACTTTAAAAACACAACCGGACCCTTAATGTGGTCGGCAGCCCACTACCGTGGCCAAACACGAACCCATAAACCATAAATGAGCTTAGACAGCTTATTTGTGAGCTTATGCAACTTATTAAGCTTGTTATAAACCTAACAAAACTAATCGACCTAAATTGAACTAGTTTGAATATTTATAACCCTTATCGAGCTCTTAATGGACCCAAAAGCCCATTAACGAGGCTTATTAGCTTATTGAATAAGCCATACAGTAAAAACAGCTCAATTATAAATCTTGAGTGCCTAATGAAACTAGAAAATAAAATGGATCATGTATTGAAACCCTAATGGACTTTTTTAAAAAAACATTGATTCCGCTAGAGTGATTTGGGCTAAAACGAGCCTAACGGTTCAAATAAGCTCAAATAAGCTCATCCGAGCTTATTTTTTAGCCAAACAATTTCATATAAGCTTATATAAGTCAAGTGAGAGCTTATGTACTTTTATAATCTTAGTTGGACGATTTATTTGCTTAATGGACTCTTACGAGTCCAATAAGCCCAATAATCTAAAATAAGCTCATTCGAGCTTATTTATAAGCTGAACCAGCTTATATGGCTTATTGGAATATAGTAAAACCCTTTGCCACTTGTTAGAACTTAATTGGGCTTAAAATACGACTTTTACAAGTTAAGGGATTAAAAGTGAAAATTTGTAAACTCGTGGGTTAAAACTGCCAAAACTGTTTTATAAAGTCCAGGGGCTGTTTCTGTCAATTCTGAAACTTAAAGGGCAATTTTGAGAACAGAATGACCTAAAGTGTAATTGTTGCAAAGTTGAAGGACTAAAAGTGCAAATATGGAAACCTAGGGGTTTAAAGTGTAAATATTATATTTTCATAAACATAGGGACTGTTTTTGTAATTTTAGAAAACCTAAGGGTATTTCATGAGCAAGGGTGATTTTAATAACCACTTAACGTATCGGACGGGTATTAATATTTATCGGATATTATTCGAGTTAAACCAGGACTTAATAAATATGTATATTTATAAATAACATACACTTGAACGTGTGTAATCGTATACCTTCCCAAAAGCCAACAAGTAAAGACAAATACAATAAACATGTGCACCACCACATAAGTGATAACAGTATATATAAACTAGCAATTTATTAAGTTTTTTGCACTAAAGTCCGTTAGCCTAAACTTGTAGACTAAGATTGACCGTATTTACTTAGGTATTTGACGGTGGTGATTCATTTGCCATACTTGGAGATATTATGTCATTCATAGATGACTACCTACTCAGGTGAGTTCCATAGCCCCATGATTTTACAATTATTTAAATTAGTTACATCTTTAGGGTGAGAACATTCTTTGGGGTTTTACAAATTGGACCAATTACATTTTATACTATGATTACGTATTTGCCTAAGTAGCGATAACCCACTGAGCCCATTATCATGAACTGTCAATTACTAGATTATGAGCGCGAATGTTATAAATAGATCTATTTGGGATTGACATCCCTGTTTGGGTGAGTAGCGCTCACTGTGCCGGGTTGCCGGACAACAAACGTATACCATGTCGGATTTGGGATGTTGCGGGTTAGAACATCATTCACGGGCATTTATTGGCAATTTATTGCATTCATACATGTCGAGCTTCAGTGTCATGAGCTTAGGAAAACGTAATTACTTTTTATGATGTTTGCATCTGTTGCTTAATCATACACTTGGAAATCTTGCGGTCCTACTATTGATTTACATAAACCTATGAATTCACCAACTTTATGTTGACGTTTTAAGCATGTTTTCTCAGGTCAATAAGGCACAAGGTGCCAAGATACATTGGGGGGTCACTCTTTGGAGATTCAGTACTAAGATGATTTGGGCATTGACAATCTGCGTTTATCAAACCCGTTAATTATTTGCATATATATATATATATATATATATAGATATATATATATATATATATATATATATATATATATATATATATATATATATATATATATATATATAAGGATAAGAATCAAAAATCTCTCAATTGTAGTAAACCGGAAGTATGATTCCCGGGTCGTTATCCCCAACGAGGAATGCAATTGAAAGTCGGAGGCAATTTTGGAGAATCGATGGCGTGAATGGAACAAGATTATGATTGGTGTATCTAAAAGTACGAGAAAAATAAGGCAAAAACTTAGAACACAATACAGTTAAGTAAGACAAATTTTAACTAAAAACGCAAAACGGGAATCCTAAACGGGACCTAAAAACCCTAAATTATCAAAATTAAGTCCTAAAATGATCTTTTTGGTTTTTATAAGTCTTAATTGACTAAAATGCTAGAACAAAGAAAACTAGACCAAAAACGGAAGTGACTAGGGCTTAAAAACACTAAAAACGTGAAAGGTATTCAATCCCGTTCTTTAAAAAACCAAATTTTACAATTTTAACCCTACGAAAGCAAATCTAATTTTCCTAGGTTCTAAATGTTAAAACAAAATTTTCTAATGAAATAATTATATTTTTTTGACTTTTTTATAATTTTTTATGAATTAAAAATGATTTAAATGAAATTAAATGTTTAAAAATATTAAACTATTTAATAAAAAAACTAAAAAAATTAGCAAAAGTGCATTGAACAATGAGGAATCTAATAAAAATAAGCTGGTGAAAACAGCTTATCAAATAAGCCGTGAAATAAGCCAAAAACGGCTTATAAACCAAACGGGCTAAAACTACTACAAAGAATTAATTGTGCAAACATAAACCGAAAAAGACCCAAGGGCGAGTTGGTAGTGCGTGTGTTGTGTAAAACGTTTGGTTGAATTGGGGTAAGAGGTCTTGGTTCATCCGTGCTCCGACCTTGGCTTCCCGTAATTCCCCAACGTTATTTTTTAACCTTCCATTTTATTACAACTTTTTAGTCCCACTTAAAAATAAAGCAACTTTTGCAAAACGAACTTTTTTATACCAAAAATAAGCTGAAAAAGAGACAAAATAAGCTAGTTACACTAAGACTCTAAAATTGCTAACTGTTTAGCTTCTTTAAGCACTAATAAGCAAACCACAAAGAGAAAATAAGCAAGGCAGAATGAACGGCTATCTTTAAAAAGCACTTAAGAACAAAATAAGCAACTACAATAGAGCTAGAAAAGACAGGAATTCCTTAAAAGCCTAAAAACTTAAGAATTTTTAAGCTAAATTGCAAATAAGCTTAAATAAGCTCTAAACTAAGAGAAATAAGCTAAATTGGGCTTAAACTAACCTAATAAGCTAAACTAAACCTAGAATAAGCAAAAGCAATAAGCTATTAAGCCTAAACGGATCCTTATGACTATATAAGTTACAATATTAAAAATAACACCAATTTGAGCTTAAACAGATTCAACAACACTTAGACAAATATTGCAACTTTGCAATCTTAACAAAACACCAATTTGAGCTTAAAAATAAGCACCTAAACAGATCCTTATGACTATATAACCTAGAAATAGATTTAGATTTTACCTCAAAGAACAAGTAACAAGATTCAAAAGAGAGTTTGAAATTATGAATAAGCCACAATAATCAATTGAAAAAGTTGTTTCTTCTTTTTTCAATACTTTGCTAAAAATTGACAGATTTGGACAAATGCAAAAACAACAATTGCAGACCTAATGTTTTGGTTCAAAACTTGTTTTTAACAGTTAGACAAGCATAAAAAATAATCTCAAACACTCAATACGCAAAGATCAAACCAAATTAACTGATTTGTATACCAAAATTCTCACAGTTTCAAGCATCCTTTGCATAAGACCTTAAAATGAACTTTTAAACCTTGAAAACCTCAAAAACAGATTAAGACTACTAAATTAAGCTAGTTAAATATGACTTAGTGACCCAAATGGTTTTTTAAATCATTTGACCCATTTTCACCCTTAAGCCAAACACCCCTTTAAACTTTTAATATCAATTTTTAGCATGGATTCCAAGGTTTTAAGCAAAGTTTGGTGAAAACAGATGAAAAGTAGGCAATAATAAGCAAAGATAAGCAAAAGGCATACAAAGATAAGCACTAAATAAGCAAGAGAAAAATAAGCAGATTCAAAGGCAATACTTGACAGATTTGAACAAAGACTTAAATAAAAGACATATAAGCATTAAACAAAGACAATAAGCATAAAACTAACATATGCAAGCATAAATAAGCAAATAAAAACAGACAATAAGCAAGAATAAGCAGTTGAATAGTAAATAAGCTAAAAACTTAAAATGAAAACTTACAAATACCCTTGCTCAAAACAGGGTATACAAAACAATCTACAAGCTCTAGCTTGTCAAAAGACAAGCTAGTGAGGTCTATAACTTCCTTTGCTAGTTTATCATCCAAAGAAGCTGAGGTATTTGAGAATGTGATTTTTTTTGGTTTTTCTTCTCAATACTTAATAATTTTTTAAACTCTTAATAAACAGAGTATAAACAGCTCAAAGAAAGCTTATGATGGTTTCTAAGAAAGACCTTTGATAACATAAAGAACAAGAATTCTTAAAAACGTATTTAAAACTAAAACTTAAAATTTTATTAATTCATAAAACAGTTACAATATTAAAATACACTTCTTAAGCTGAAACAAAAAACATTCACTAACTGCCCTCAAGGGCTTACAAATGCCTCTATTTATACTAAAACTAGGAAGGTTCTAGGTCTTGGTTCTTCTTGTTGTCTTCCCACTGTGTTTCTTTTGTGAGAGAGTGAGCAACTATTTTTCTTGTGTGAGAGAGTTCACAAAGCAATCCTAGCCATCCGATTTGAGTGTCCTCCAAGCTAAATGATTATAGCCCTTAAATCTTTGTCTTGTTCTCATGACGAATAAGGATGCAAAGGATTGCCCAAGGTGACAATAATGGGAGGGAGTAAGATGGTCGAGCAAGGGGGAGAAGAAGGGAACAGTGTTGGGTTTTATTTTGGCGGGTAGAGGAGACAAGACAACACCTGTGAAGAGTTAGTGTTTCCCGCTCCTATTTTGAAGTTTAGGGAACATCAAGTTTGGCCCATGAGGATACATAGATGTATTGCAATCATAGTCCTTCTACCTTGAAACTTTGGTCCTTGAGGTTGATATTTGGTTTGCACCGTTAGTCCTTAAAGGACTAATGGGGTAAAGTTTGAGGGGTTGTGTTTAACAGGAGTGTTATAAAGGTGTTGGGCCGGGTGTGGCATAAAAGGGTTTGGGCCTTTTATAAATGCTTAAGGCTTGGCAAATTATAAGTGGGCTGACCGGCCCACTAGGTAGGTACCGGGATGGGCCCACATTTGGCAATTTTAGGTTTTCAAGGTTTGGTTTTCGAATGCTCTTTCCTCACAAGGCCAACTTCTCGGGTTTGAACTTTGACTTTTTGACTTTGTGTTGACTTTGACTTGTCTTTTGACTTTCTCACGGTCCTTTTCGTTCTCCATGCGCGGTTTTGTCTGTTTTGGCTTTGATTTTTATCCTTTTCTCGGATATCCGTTTTCTGCACAATACAAATGCAAAACATACAAATACAAGGTATTTTTGATGATATTTTAGTCTTTAAGTCCATTTTAAGTGGTCAAAGGTATGTGGGGTAAATAAACACCATACAGTGCGTATACATTTTCGAGAACATTTGTTATAAACGAAATCTTTACTATGTTGTTGAACAATTAAAAGCCACGAGCTTATGTAATGTCAAGTATTTTGTAATCCAATGTATCTTTTTATTAAAACGACAAACACGTTTAGTGGTCGTTCTCATATCTTTCAGCATGTTAAGTATTGTAGGGGTTCTCCCCGCTAGCAATAGCCTTAAGATCTTTGTATTGTATTTTGGTGTACCAAAAACTATTTCAGTAAAATTTTCCCAAGTTATGAATGAAATAGATTGTTATGTGGTGGGAACGATATACCTCTCTTGTGCTTTGTCTCATCTGTAACTTAATATATATCTCGTCCATGATTATGACCTCACATTTTGTCTCTGTGATTTAGACGAATCTGGCACCTTTGACAAGACAAGGACCGTATACCTCACTAACAACACAACCCAAACCACATGAACTACCAGAATCTGTTCAAGCTACAGATTGATCAGCTCTTCGACGAAACTGTCCACCAATGGAGATGGAAGCCACAGTTTCCACGGGATAACCGAAGGAATGTGCAAACTGTCGCCCTTGTTTCTACCGGACTTTCATGAAATGTCAACCTATGAACTTTAAAGGAAATGAAGGTGTTGTCTGTTTAACCAGGTGGATCGAAAAGATGGAATTAGTCTTCAATATCAGTGGTTGTGCTATTGAAAATTAGGTAAGTTTGCCACCTACACTATGTTAGGGGCTGCTTTGACTTGGTGGAATATGGTCAGATAAGAACCTTAGGTCGCGAGGCATATTCAATATCTTAGGAAGTACTCAAGAAGAAAATAACAGACAAGTATTATCCATAGGGTGAAATCAAGAAACTAGAAATCGAGTTGTGGAACCTAAAGGTCAAAGGGAACGATGTCCCAAAATACACTGACGTTTTCCAAGTAGCTAAACCCTGATATGTACAAAGTTTGTTGCATGGTTTTGACAAGTACATCAATGGACTTACCTGATAACATTATATGGAAATGTCAAGTCTGCCAAGAACCCAAGACTTGAATGAGACAATTGAGTTTGGCCCACACTGATGGATCAGAATCTTCGCACCTACGCAAGAGAACAGACGACAACAAAAAGGAAGGCGATGATTCAACCAGAAACAACCATGGTCATCAACAACAACCCTTCAAGAGGCAGAATGTCGCCAAGGTCTACAATATGGGGACAGGTGAAAAGAAGCCGTATGGGGGATCTTTGCCCAAGTGCACCAAGTGCCATTTTCACTCACAAATCCCGTGTCTCAGAGGGTGCCACAATCGTGTAACTAGGTAGGGCACTTTTGCCGCGACCTGCTAGGATTCCTAGCAACACAAATGTTGTTTAATACTCAGAAGGGCAATGGGAAAATCCCGAAAGGGAATGGTTTTTTTGAATGTGAGCTTCAAAACATTTCAAGTGAAGTGTCCAAAATTGAAGAATAAGGATGGGGGAAATGGGAATGCACAAGGCTGGGTATACGCAGTTGGAAATGCAAAGAAGAATGGGAAATGCCATCGAGGAACCCGAATCAATGTCGTCCACGGGTACCGTTCCTCATAAACAACCGCTTATCATCCTATCTTATTTGACACAGGTTGACCGATAGAAGCTTTATATCCTACCGCTTATTCCTGATTAACATTGCCCCCAAAACTCCATTAGAAAATAGTTATGACGTCGAATTAGATTTGGGAAAAAAAGTCAGATAGATCACTATTATACGAGGTCTCACTTTAAATTTCTTAAACCATGCCTGATCAACATAGAACTAATGCCTGTAAGAACTTGGTAGAGTTTCGATGTTATTATCGGCATGGATTGGTTAAGAAGGTGTCACGCCATGATCGTGTGTGATGAGAAACTTGTTCGAATTCCTTATAGGAATGAAACCATGATTTTTCGTGGTAACGAAAGTAACGACGGGAGAGAATCTCGGTTAGCCATTATCTCAAGTTCAAAGGCTCAAGAGTACATGGCAAAAGGATGTCAGATCTTTTTGGCACAAATATTCGCCAAGAAAGAGGAGGACAAGTCGGAAGGAAAGCAACTTAAGGATGTACCAATCGTCCAAAATTTTCCTGAAGTGTTTCCCGAGGACTTGCCGGGTCTTCCTCCGGCTCGACCAGTGGAATTCTAGATCGACTTAATTCCAGGAGCCGCGCCCGTAGCTCAAGCACCGTATCGATTGGCACCGTCCGAAATGAAGGAATTTTCGAAACAACTACAAGAGCTTTCCGACAAAGGCTTCATAAGACCCAGTTCCTCACCTTAGGGAGCCCCAGTCTTGGTTGTCAAAAAGAAGTATGGGTCATTCAGGATGTGCATTGACTACAGTGAGTTAAATAAGCTGACAATGAAGAATCGTTATCCACTCCCAAGGATCGACGATTTATTTGATCAACTCCAGGGATCCAGTATTTATTCGAAGATAGATTTGAGATCAGGTTATCACCAGCTTAGAGTACGAGAGTAAGATATTCCAAAGATGACATTCCGAACTCAGTATGGTCATTACGAGTTTCAGGTTATGCCATTCGGGCTAACAAACGCACATACGGTATTCATGGACCTCATGAACCGAGTGTGCAAGCCCTACTTGGATAAGTTCGTAATTGTCTTCATCGATGACATACTTACTTATTTAAAGGACAAGAAAGAGCACGTAGAACATCTTAAGGAAATTTTGGAATTGCTTAAGAAGGAGAAGTTGTATGCCAAGTTTTCAAAATGTGAATTTTGGATTCCGAATGTACAATTTCTCAGTCACGTCATTGATAGTAGAGGTATTCATGTGGATCCAGCCAAGATAGAATCTATCAAAGATTGGGCATCTCCTAAGACACCGATGAAGATCCGCTAATTTTTAGGTCTTGCTGGTTACTATCGAAGGTTTATTGAGGGATTTTCAAAGATTGCTAAATCAATGACAAAACTTACTCAGAAAGGAATCAAATTTGATTGGGGAGAAAAGGAAGAAAATGCTTTTCAATTAATAAAGCAGAAGTTGTGCAGTGCGCCAATTTTGACTTTACCTGAAGGAAGCGAAGACTTTGTGGTCTATTGTGATGCTTCACACAAGGGTTTGGGTGTTGTATTAATGAAGATAGAGAAAGTGATTGCCATGCTTCTCGACAACTAAAAATTCATGAGAAGAACTACACCACTCATGATTTAGAACTTGGATCGGTGGTGTTTGCCCTGAAGATATGGAGACATTGTCTGTATGGAACCAAATGCACCGTGTTCACCAACCATAAAAGTCTACAACACATTCTTGACCAAAAGGAGCTTAACATGAGGCAGCGCTGTTGGCTAGAATTGCTAAGTGATTACGACTATGACATTCGTTATCACCCGGGGAAGGCAAACGTAGTGGCCGATGCATTAAGCCGTAAGGAACGGATTGAGCCATTGCTGGTTTGAGCCTTGGTTATAAGTATTAGCTTGGATCTTCCCAAACAAATACTAGAAACTCATATCGAGGCCCTGAAACCAGAGAATCTTAAGAATGAAGATGTAGGCGGTATGATCAGAAAGGATGTACCCACTGAGAAATTAGAACCACGCGTCGATGGAACTTTATGTTTAAACGGCAGGAGTTGATTACCTT
>BQNB010048270.1:0-42648 GCA_026074375.1 Tanacetum coccineum | reverse complement strand
AAGTTTGGTATTTAAAAGGAGGGAGTAACCGTTGGAATCACTGTTCATGACCGTTGGGGTCACTGTTCACTTATTAAAAAAAATTTATACACACACCTCTTCATTAACGCTACTCCGGAAGGCAACTCAAACTAAATTTTGGGACGAAATTCTTTTAACATGGGGAGACTGTAACAATTCACATTTTTCACATCTTGTTACGTCAATAAATATTCAACTAATTATTTTAAAACTTCTACGCGTTTACTTTAATTTTTATCGTTAAGTTAAATCGCGTAAACTAAAAATCAACACTCAACGTAAACGGGTTCCAAACAAATTAAAGTTTACTTCAAACAAGCAATATATTATTTTTACAAAAGTAATAATTAACTTTTTATATTTTATTTTTATTGGTTACGTAAAACGTTTACGTTTCGCAATAAAATACATTTAGGCATACCTAGAAGAACCAATACCTATCTATACTCAACTGTAACCTTTGCGCTTTTTGTGTTATGAATATTTCATTAATAGTCTTTTGACTATTTGACTTTTATCAGTTTGTTCAGATTTTGTACCGTGTTGACGGTGATGATTTTATGAGATATGTGATGAATTGTGATTTATTGTGTTTAATAATCCCTTTTGAAAGGTATTATTGTGTTATGTGTATTCTGGGTGGTTTGACCCGTAAATTTTGAGAAATGCCAAAAAATGAGTCCGACACTTCCGTTAATGTCCAAATTGAGTCTTGAAGGGTGTAAAGTGAAAATATGTCATGTGAATACTCTAGGTTAATAGAAAAATATTTTTAAAGTGAATAAAAATGCTAATTAACTTTGGGGTAAATTTTACAGTTGAGTTTTACGAGTATTTAAGTGATCCCGACACCAAAAGAAAGGCCCGAGACCACTTAGGATCCCTTGGCCGGTTATGGGAGGTGTAGGGAACAAAATGGCTAAATTTTAGCAAGTGTGTCCTAAGGTGTACACATATATTCCGACCACTAGACACTTTCCTCACAATTTCATTTCATTTCAAAAAAATAAAACACAAACTTTAGTGTGTGTGTGGTGCGTCCGAACCAAGCAAACAAGAAAAACCATAAAATTTCCAACTTTGATCGAGAACGTTTTATTCCGGATTGATACGAGTGTTTAGGTATTCATTTAAACAACGTTTGGGTTGTCCGGTTCGTGTCGAAATCAACAAATTTGAAGATTTTCTTGTAAGTTTTCAAATTTAAATTTCTTTGTCCTTTTGGGTTTACTTTGATGCATAGATGTTAGCTGTACAAGTTGATCGTTGTGAAAATTGATTTTTGGAAGCGAAATGAATAAAAAAGGTGCGTTTGGTTCGTGAATAGTAAAAAGAAAAATGGGGGTTTTGTAGTTTTGATGTTGTGGTCGTGATGGTTGAATAATATATGATGCTAGAATGCTTATTTTTGATAAGTAGCTTGTGTAGCTTATACGGGCTTATTTTTAAGCTATTTCTTGGCTTATTTGGGCTTATATGCCACGTGTGAATTCCCAAAATCACTAGGAAAGTGATTTTGATTATTTTTGTGTTATGGCGTATGTTGTGGATTATTTTTGAGGCTTATGGTAGTAACCAAATGCGATACGTAGCTTAATAGCTTATTTTCAAGCTTAATATACGTATTTTAGAGTTTATGGACTCACGGCCCAATAAATCTATTTGAGCCGCGGCTTAATGGGAGGGCTTATTGTGGTCCGGATTATTTTTACATATAAGTATATACTTATATACGTAAATGGACCTTGATTTTGGACTTGGATTATATTTTGGACTTATAAATGTCCTAATGGACCCTTGTTGGGCCTTAAGGCCCAATAAGCGATATTTAGTAGTTATGAGAATTTTGACGGACTTTTGAGAGTGAAAATGTATTTACGAAGTAATATTGAATGATATTTTGAAGGAAAAGTGTTGGTAAGTGTTAAAGATTGAGATTTTGGAATTTTGTCGAAAAGTGTCGAATTTGTGAAAATTGATGAAAATAAGGTTTGAAACCTTGGAAAACGTTGTATGAGCGTACGGGTCATGTCGAAATCTCGTAAAAAGTTTATACTTAAAATATTTCTTAAAAACATGATTTTTGATTTTAAATAATAAAATAATATTAAATTATTTTATTCATTTTCACTAAAAGACGAAAAATATAATTTTTTTTGAAACTTCTCTAAAGTGTTTATTATGAGTAAACATTTCATTTTTAATCGCATAATGATTATTTTGAAGTGTCTAAGGTGTACCGAATAGACTTGTCGAGATATATTTATAATTAATAATTATAAATATTTATTATATTATAATATTCTTTATATTAACTATCTATTTTCTCTACAATAGTATATGTCTATATTATGGGGTGAATGAGATTGAAATGATTGTGGAAATAAGTCTTCAACCATAACCACTTAAACTTGAGTTTTGGGTATTTTTACCAACGGTCTATCTAAACTCTATGCATCAAACGTGATGAAGGATTGCTTTGGGAATTGGTTTGATTAAATTGGTGACATTAACTCGACTATGTCTTGTGCGGGCGTTTCGTTTGCATTCTGCTTGTGTGATTGAGATTGGGTTACTAAAAGACTGCTTGAGGTGAGTTCTCGTAGCCCCACTTTTATGGTTTTTCCGTTGGGGGAAAATGTTGTCAATGAATTTTGTAATGTTTTGAATTGATATGAGCAAAAATGTGGTTTTGTTTTGGGGAAAGTTAAGTGCTTATGACTGCTATGTGAACATTCGGTGTTGGTAACTTGATGTGCTGTGTTTGGCATGCAAGGTTCTGTGTGGTACGTGCATGTGTTGTGTTTGGCATGCAAGGTTCTGTGTGGTACTTGCATTTGATGTGTTTGGCATACAAGGTTCTATGTGGTTCGCCCTAATATAGTGCCCCAGCTGGTAGGCCCTTTAGGTGCGTTAGTGATTTAGGAGTTGCGACTCCGGGTTTATTATTGGATGTTGAGATATGACTAGCAGGGATGCTATGTCTTGGATTGTTAGCATATATTCACTGTCATATAGCACTATTATCCACTGTTGAAATATTGGCACAGGTTTTGGGTTTAAGGTCAAACCTACGAGCTCACCAACATTATTGTTGAAGTTTTCAAGTATCATTTTTAGGTGAAGTGAATGAAGAGTAGTTTGGTGATTGTGATAGCAGACTTAGAAGTATCCCATGTGGATTTTCGTTTGAAGTCTTGCTTGCTTGTTGTTTGAATCTGGTATTTGGATGTTTTGGATTAAGTTTGGATTACGGTCCCCTGTGTGGGCAGTTGAATAATTGTAAGAGATTGGGGATTTTAGTTGCGATTTTAGACATCACTTGAGTTTGTTTAAGGTTGATGGTCTTCATAGCACTTGGAGTTTATGCAATGTAGTTTTCTCTATTTTTGTATTTTGTGTTATGATTAATCATTATGTTGCATTCCCGAGTTTCCGCCTTTGTCGGGGTGTGACAGATTGGTTATCAGAGCCAGGGTTATAGAGAACTAGGTGGATTGGCCTAGACTATAACCTAAGATCCGTCGTCTAGTTGCGTATAGGATCTATGTGCACGGTGTTCCACTTTTGTGTGCCTTTGTGTGTTCGTGTTTTAGTGCCTTAGTTATGTCAGTCATTGAAATAGGTGGGCTCAATATTAAATATGAATGGGAAAGGATGCGAATGTAAGTACGGTAGCCAATGTAGTTATAAGTGTATCACAACTCATTCATACTTAGTAATGTTGTTCACACAAATCGATGTTGACACCATAGGGTGGTGTTATGTGTATATCGGTATATATAGTAAGATATTCTATATATATTAGTCTTTCCACTTACCTAACGTTTCTCATGTTCTCCCTCATGTGGATAATGTTGCGAAGGGTGATGACCCAAAGTGCTGGTCGGCTTGCTGCCGAATCACTAGGAGGGGGAACGGGTGAACGGATTGGTAGAGGTGGAAGGGTCGAAGACTAGGGCAAGGTAATGATGAGGTTTTGTTGATGAATTGATCAAATGGTCATGGTAAATGACAAGGAATAGGAGCTAATGGGGTGTTTTTGTAGAGGATTCAATGGGGAAATGTAGAGGGAGCCATGGGGGAACACCCGACTTTTCAACAATCTTGACCCAACAATTGCGGAAACTCTTACCCGCCTTGTTGGGCTCAGGTTTGCAACTGAGGAAATTTTTGTTGAAATCAGGAATTGGTAATGTGGTTAATGAGATGTTCAGGAGAACATTGGGATGTGATAGTGAAGGCAACCGATAGGGTGTTATATAAGGAAGTTCGTAGCTTGTAACCGAAGGGATTATGATGGTAAGTGGAGGTGCTATAGTTCTTATCGTTGTATGAGAAAATGGAGTTTGTGCAAGATATGAGTGGTTGTAGTATTGACCAAAAAGTAAAATGCATTGCTGGTTCATTTGTGGGTAAGGCTTTAACGTGGTGGAACTCTCAGATCCGCACGCTAAGCCGGGAAGTTTCTATTAGTATGTCATGGAATAACTTTAAGTTTATGATGATACAAGAGTTTTGTCCTAGTCATGAGATGCAAAAGTTAGAATCTGAGTTGTGGAATCACGCCATGGTCGGGGCTGGCCATGCTGCGTATACTGATAGGTTTCATGAGTTGGCTAGGTTAGTTCCGCATTTGGTAACTCCTGAGAGTAGGATGATTGAGAGGTATGTGTATGACCTTGCTCCATAGATCCATGGGATGGTGGCAACAATGGAGCCAAAGACTATATAAAAGGTTGTGCAGATTTCTGGTGCACTGACCGATGAGGCTGTGAGAAATGGATCAATTAAGAAAGTTGAGAAAAGAGGAAGTGTGGGGGAACCTAGCAAGGATAGGAGTGGAAGGGATGATAATAAGAGGACTAGGACTGTGAATGCTTTTGCTACTACTGTAAACCCTGTAGGAAGAGAGAATACGGGTACTTGGCCCAAGTGTACCATCTGCAACTCCTTCCACGCACCCGGTGGGCTTTGTCGCACATGCTATAACTGCAACTGCTCGGGTCATTTGGCAAGGGATTGTAGAAGTGTGCCAAGGAATGTGAACCCTGTCAATGCTAGAAACCCAACTGTTAGGGCATGTTATGAGTGTGGTAGTACCGACCATGTCAGACCAGCTTGCCCTAGGTGGAATAGAGCACAAGGACCGGGAGAAAATCGTCCAAATCAAGTTGCTGCTAATAATGGGGGTCAGGGTCGTGGAAACCAAGGGAACCAGGCTAGGGGTAGGGCATTCATGTTGGGAGCAGAGGAAGCTCACCAGGATCCAAACATTATGACGTGTACGTTTACTTTGAACAATTTTTTTTTTTTTTTCATTTTTGCCACTACCTTATTTGACTCTGGTGCCGATTATAGTTTTGTTTCCACTACTTTCATACCTCTGTTAGGCTTAGAGCCCAGCGACTTAGGTTTCAGATATGAGATTGAGATAGCTAGCGGGCAGCTAGTAGAGATTGATAAGGTTATTAAGGGTTGCAAACTAGAAATCAAGGGTCATGTCTTTGACATCGACTTGATACTGTTTGGACATAGGAGTTTTGATGTGATTATAGGTATAGACTGGTTGTCTAATTCTAAAGCTTAAATAAGTTGCCATGAGAAGGTAGTGAGAATACCACTATCGGATGGCAAGGTGCTTAGAGTATTAGGAGAGAGACCGAAAGAGAAAGCGAGACTCTTGATGGGTGCTAAGGCTAATAAAAGGAAACAAGAAGAGATTGTTGTGGTTATAGATTTTCCTGAGGTATTCCCGGATGACCTATCTAGATTACCGCCTACTCGAGAAATTGAGTTTCGAATTGAGTTAATCCCTAGAGCAAAGCTGGTAGCAAAGTCTCCTTATCGTTTGACACCTTCTGAATTGGAGGAGTTGTCGGAACAACTCAAGGAACTCCAAGACAAAGGTTTCATTCGACCAAGTTCATCGCCTTTGGGGTTGCGCGGTATTTGTGTCGTAAGAAAAAAGATGGTTCTTTAAGGATGTGTATTGATTATAGAGAGTTGAACAAGTTGACTGTTAAGAATCGTTATCCACTTCCTAGAATTGATGATCTATTTAATCAACTGCAAGGGTCGCAGTTTTTCTCGAAGATAGATCTTAGGTCTGGATACCATCAGCTGAGAGTGCATGAGGATGACATTCTAAAGACTGCGTTTAGAACTCGTTATGGACATTTCGAGTTCACTGTAATGCCCTTTGGTCTGACTAATGTACCAACAATGTTTATGGATTTGATGAATAGAGTTTGTAGGTCGTATCTTGATAAGTTTGTGATAGTGTTTATAGACAGAATCTTTATCTCTCTAAGACTCAAGGGAGGCATGTAGAACATTAAGGTTAGTCTTGGAATGCTCAAAAGGAGAAACTGTATGCTAAGTTTTCTAAGTGTGAATTCTGGCTAAGAGAAGTACAGTTTCTTGGGCATGTGATAAATGGTAATGGGATTCATGTAGACCCTAGTAAGATTGAAGCTGTTAAGAATTGGAAAGCCCCTAGAACTTCGACTAAGGTTCATTTGTTCTTAAGATTGGCTGGGTATTACCCTAGGTTCATTGAGAACTTTTCTAAGATAGCTAAGTCTCTTACTATCTTGACTCAAAAAAGTAAGACTTTCGAGTGGGGTGAGGAACAGGAATTGGCATTTCAGACCTTGAAGGATAAGTTATGTAATGCGCCTGTTCTAGCTCTCCTCGATGGACCGGAAGACTTTGTGGTATATTGTGATGCGTCCGGGATAGGACTAGGCTGTGTGTTAATGCAAAGAGGTAAAGTGATAGCCTATGCGTCTAGGCAGTTAAAAATTCATGAGAAGAATTATACTACCCATGATTTGGAGTTGGGTGCGGTCGTGTTTGCACTTAAGATCTGGAGACATTATCTGTATGGGACAAAGAGTGTCATCTATACGGATCATAAGAGTCTTCAGCATATCTTTAGTCAGAAAGAGTTGAATATGCGACAGCGTCGCTGGATAGAGTTGTTTAGTGATTATGACTGTGAAATTCGCTACCATCCTGGTAAGGCGAATGTGGTGGCTGATGCCCTAAGTAGGAAGGAAAAAGTAAAGCCTAAGAGAGTTAGAGCTATAAATATGACCCTTCAGTCAAATCTCAAGGATATGATACTAGCGGCTCAGAAGGAGGCTGTGGATGAATTTGTAGTATTGCAGAAAGGTTTAGATGAGATGATAGAACAAAGAAGTGATGGAACTTTGTACTACCTGGATCGAATATGGGTACCTTTGAAGGGTGAGGTAAGAACCCTGATAATGGATGAAGCCCATAAGTCAAAGTACTCTGTACACCCAGGAGCTGATAAGATGTATTATGATTTGAGAGATAGGTATTGGTGGCCTGGAATGAAAAAGGATATAGCTGAGTATGTTAGTAAGTGTTTGACTTGTTTAAAGGTTAAGGCTGAGCATCAAAGGCCATCTGGCTTGCTCCAGCAACCTGAGATTCCCGTATGGAAATGGGAAGGGATAGCTATGGATTTTGTGACTAAGTTGCCTAGGACTAGTAGTGGGCATGACACAATCTGGGTCATTGTGGACCGATTGACTAAGTCTGCTTATTTTCTACCTATGCGTGAGGATTATAAGATGGAAAGGTTGGCTAGATTGTATTTGAATGAGATAGTTGCTAGACATGGTGTGCCAATCTCGATTATATCGGATCGTGATAGTCGTTTCACATCAAGGTTTTGGCAGTCAATGCAAGAGGCATTAGGGACTCGTTTAGACATGAGTACGGCTTATCACCCTCAGATTGATGGTCAGAGTGAGCGTACTATTTAGTTTGGAAGACATGCTTAGAGCGTGCGTCCTAGACTTTGGAGGAAGTTGGGATGTTCATCTTCCGTTGGTTGAGTTTTCGTATAACAATAGTTATCATTCTAGTGTGAGATGTGCTCCGTTTGAGGCATTGTATGGTAGAAAGTGTCGTTCGCCAATTATGTGGGCTGAGGTTGGAGAAGGTCAGTTGATAGGACCTGAGTTAGTGCAAGATACTACTGAGAAGATCTCGCAGATTAAGGATAGACTTAAGGCTGCGCGTGATCGTCAGAAAAGTTATGCTGATAAGAGGAGGAAGCCTCTAGAGTTTAGTGTGGGTGACTATGTCTTGCTCAAAGTGTTGCCTTGGAAAGGTGTGGTACGCTTTAGGAAGAAAGGGAAGTTAACACCAAGGTTTGTTGGATCGTTTGAGATTATTGAGAAAGTAGGTCATGTGGCCTATCGATTAGATTTGCCTAAGGAATTGAATAGTGTTCATTACACGTTCCACGTGTCGAACCTTAAGACGTGTTTGGCTGATCCAACACTAAAAGTGCCTTTGGATGAGATTCGAGTTGATGCTAAGTTAAATTTTGTGGAAGAGCCTGTGGAAATTTTGGAAAGAGAGTTTAAGAAGTTGAAGCGTGGTAGGATTGCCATCGTCAAGGTTCGGTGGAATTCGAAACGTGGTCCTGAATTCACGTGGGAACGTGAAGATCAGATGAAATTGAAGTACCCACATTTGTTTAGCGATGTTAGTAGTTGAATTTCGGGGACGAAATTCTTTTAAGGGGGGTAGAATGTAACCTTTTCCCTTTTTATGTTCTGAATATTTCATTAATAGTCCTTTGACTATTTGACTTTTGTTAGTTTGTTTAGATTTTGTATCGTGTTGACGGTGATGATTTTATGAGATATGTGATGAATTATGGTTTATTGTGTTTAATAATCCCTTTTGGAAGGTACTATTGTGTTATGTGTATTCCGGGTGGTTTGACCCGTAAATTTTGAGAAATGCCAAAAATGAGTCTGACAGGTCCGTTAATGTCCAAATTGAGTTTTGAAGGGTTTAAAGTGAAAATATATCATGTGAATACTCTAGGTTAATGGAAAAGTATTTTGAAAGTGAATGAAAATGCTAATTAACTTTGGGGTAAATTTTACGGTTGAGTTTTACGAGTATTTAAGTGATCCCGACACGAAAAGAATGGCTCGAGACCACTTAGGATCCCTTGGCCGGTTATGCGAGGTGTAGGGAACAAAATGGCTAAATTTTAGCAAGTGTGTCCTAAGGTGTACACATATATTCCCACCACTAGACACTTTCCTCACAATTTCATTTCATTTCAAAAAAATAAAACATACACTTTAGTGTGTGTGTGTGGTGCGTCCGAACCAAGCAAACAAGAAAAACCATAAATTTTCCAACTTTGATCAAGAACGAGTTATTCCAGGTTGATACGAGTGTTTGGGTATTCATTTAAACAACGTTTGGGTTGTCCGATTCGTGTCGAAATCTACAAATTTGAAGATTTTATTGTAAGTTTTCAAATTTAAATTTCGTTTGTCCTTTTGGGTTTATTTTGATGCATAGATGTTAGTTGTACAAGTTGATCGTTGTGAAAATTGATTTTTGGAAGCGAAATGAATAAAAAAAAGGTGCGTTTAGTTCGTGAATAGTAAAAAGAAAAATGGGGGTTTTGTAATTTTGATGTTGTGGTCGTGATGGTTGAATAATATATGATGCTAGAATGCTTATTTCGATAATTAGCTTGTGTAGCTTATACAGGCTTATTTTTAAGCTATTTCTTGGCTTATTTGGGCTTATATGCCACATGTGAATTCCCAAAATCACTAGGAAAGTGATTTTGATTATTTTGTGTTATGGCGTATGTTGTGGATTATTTTTGAGGCTTATGATAGTAACCAAATGCGATATGTAGCTTAATAGCTTATTTTAATGCTTAATATACGTATTTTGGAAGTTTATGGACTCACGACCCAATAAGTCTATTTGGCCGCGGCTTATGGGTAGGGCTTTTTGGAGGTTCCGGATTATGTCTAACATAATAAGTATTTACTATTTATGGTAAAATGGCACTCTTGATTTTGGACTTAAATAGTATTTTGGACTTATATATGACTTAATGAACCCTTGTTAGGCCTTAAGGCCCAATAAGCGATATGTAGTAGTTATGAGAATTTTGATGGACTTCTGAAAGTGGAAATGTATTTACGAAGTGATATTGATCGATATTTTTAGGAAAATAACGTGTTGGTAAGGCGTTATCGATTGATATTTTTGAATTTTGTCGAAAAGTGTCGAATTTGTGATAAATGTTTTAAAAAATTAAGGTATTGAATACTTGAAAATCGTTGTATTATCAATTGTACGCAGTCATGTCGAAATTATCGTAAAAAGTTGTTTACTTAGAAAATTTCTATAAACATCGATTTTTTGGATTTTTAATAATTAATTAATATTTATAAATACTTTTATTTTATTTATTTAATAATTTCATAATAACAGACGAAAAACTATATTGTTTTCTCAAAACTTCTCTAAACGTGTTTATTATGAAGTTAAAACGTTTCATTTTCAACCGGTTTAAATGATTTTTTTGAAGGGACTAAGGTGTACGAATGATTTGCTCGAGATTTATTTATAATTAATAATTACTAAAATATTGATTATATTTATTATCTATTTACGATAATGTATATGTATGTATTATCGGATGAATGGATGTAGGAGCCGTTAACACTTCACTTCATACAATCGATCACGAAATCGGAACTAGAAATGAGAAAGAGAGAGTTGTTTTAGAGAGAGAAAGTAGAGAGAGAATTGAGAGAGAAAAGAGGAAAAGTTATTTATTAGATATTTTGAACACTTACTTTTCAAGTGGAAAAGTTCCTTTTATACCCGACACTTAAAAGTGAGTGGCGGGATATTTAAACTAGGACCCGGGCTGGGTTTTGTGGGATTAAAACCGAAACGTCTACAATATTTGATTAAATCTATCGAGCCCGATTCCCGATATCTTCTCCTAATTACAACGTTAACATTTAATAGACCGAAGCTTCCATCGTAGAGTGATACCGAACTTCTTGTTCGGACTCAATAATTTGAGGCTAACAATTCCACACTGTAGTGAGGTCAAGTGATGACACTCCTTCATGAGAGCATGAGATTGCCACTTTGCGTTAAGCTCATGTGGTCTGGTTCTTTCTCTTTGTTTTTGTTGTAGGCTTGTTCTTCATGCTTTGCGAATCTTGACTATGAGCCTTTGTCATGGTTCTTTATCGTCTTTGCCATCTTGCGATCTTAGGTCTTTGACCAAACATGCTCCTTACTATTCTTTCTCTTGAAGCTTTTTTTTAGAGTTTGTGGAAGTCTTTGTCTTTATCTTGATGCTTTCTAGTAGTATGTCTTCGTAGATTGAGCATTTGAATGGGATTGTGGGTTGCCTTACCACCGTTTGACCTGCGGTTTACGTTTATGGATTAAACGAGGGAAATTGATTTGAAAATCTAATCGACGTGTCACTGTTAAAGAGTTTTTGTAACACATCGAGAGTGTCATGTTTTTATCAAAATTCATTCATTCCGTCATTCATTTTACTGGACCAAATCGATATCCAGTTGTCACAAGTTTGATTCATAAAAAATAGAATCTCGCAAGTCACCTACCAAGAGCTTGTTTGATGCTGGCTCAAGCAAGATTTCCATCTTCATTGTGAATACATTAGTATCACTCGGATGTTCTGGCAAATATCACAATGATATTGCGTAGGACTCTTGATAACAGCTTGTGAACTGATGATGTTCAACAAGTGTTTGAAATTGGATGTGTCCCTTAACGAGATTTGATTGATCTCTTGGCTCTAGGGGGAACGCGATTAGTGAATTTTGGTTTAGTACTCGGAGGCATGGAGCATATTGCCACCTATTCAATATTTAACGTTCTCAGAATGAGATGTACCAATTGTACGTTGTGTTTTCGTGACAAATGAGACAAGTTTCTATTGAGAGAAACCGAATGGCTAGGGGGTTGTGCATTGCATCACTGGGTCCATGATGTCGTTTTCAATGTCAGCAATCAACTTGTGATTCTGACAGCATATGTATTGACCCGGTTTCTGCCTTAAGTTGTGTGGAGGGGCTTCTTTATTCATCCACCCTTTATCCATACATTTCTTTTTCATTTCTTCAACGCCTGCAATGCTTACCAGGTCGTCATTACCTAACACCTTGTTGTGTTTGTTCCAGGTTAGCTCTATCTTAGTCGGCATTTTTCCCATATACATTCATCTCAATATACCTAAGGTCTGCTATTTCTTAACTTTGATTCTCATTGGGAGTAAGATCCTCCGGTTTGGTTGGATCATAGGATTGATTCTTAATCTCTTACAACCTTATGACTTTCTGATCGTCGTGAATATGATGTTGTTGGGTATAAGATCGAACCATAAATACCTTTTTCTTACTGTTTAGCAATTGAGCGATTGATCATATTTTAATTACATTTTCTACCCTTATTTTAATATTAATAAACACTTAGTTTTTGAAATACCTTGGATTAAAATATGACTTGAAAAATCTGTGGGAAGAAAATTTGGTCAGCATGTATGGTTTGAAACATTTTATAATGTTTGAATACTAATAATTGTCGTTGTGATTGTATCCAATGGAACATTCAAAACTTTGTTTTTCAAAATAAACCTCCCCCTCAAGAATAAGACCAATTGAAAAATTGTTTTCTTTTGAAAACATTGTGAGGGTTGGAGTGTTGAACACACAATTTTGAAAGATTATGAATTGTCATCGTGAAAATTTCTTGAAAATTGTGTTCAACTTTTGAAAAAACCAGGATGTTAGAGGACTTCTCTTCTAGACGGTAAGGGGTAAGCTGCACTGAAAGTACATTTCCTTTTTCTTGAGCTAAAAACAGTGTATGTCTTATAAGAACAGCCTCAAGGACCGAGAAACGTTTATTTTCTCGTTGTGAGGGATTAGTTATAAACCTTCTTTATAGAAGTCGGGTTATGTACTGGACATTTGCAACATAAGCCATCTAGAAAATTATAGAAATGACATGATTTGAAAATATTGGCAACTCTCGTGAACTTTATTTACACCACCCGTGTCATTGTTAACTCGACATTTCTAAGTACGTAAATAGTATCGATGCCAAGAGACATGTCGAGAAGATTCTTTTTGGAAAATATTTTTCTGTTTTCTGATTTTGTATTTTCTTTGAAGTCTTATTATTTTTGATTTTGCTTTCTCTCAAAAATAGGTACATGGGATGTTGGATGATTTTGATTCAAGCAGTCTCATTTGTCAGAACCTCCATTCCGCTGGTGTCAAACCATTCATACCAATCTTTGACCAAGATACTTAAAACCGATTCTCAGGAAAGGGCTTTCTGTTATAATACATGTCAGCTAATTGGTATTCAGTTCTGACAAAATATAATTCATTATACCATTTTCACCTGTTCCTTTATGAGTGATATCGAGTTTATTGGATGTGTTTGTCCGTGAGTGTTTGTACGGGGTTACATGAGATTGCTAGGGCTGACTGAGGAGGTGCCAATACACCGGTTTTTTTATTGTAGTTGAGCCATAAGATCTTGAAGTTGTGTCCTCATCATTACTTGAGCACAACTTGCAGATAAGCCACTTACTCTGCCTCTGGTGAAGAATTGCAGTGCAGTTTTGTTTCTTTGGACTTCTCCAAGCTTATCAGTTTTTCCACCAAGGACACTTGTATCCCTCCAGAAGTGCTTTTCTCGGTATCAAGGCATCCGGCATGATCAGCGTTGGGAAAATGCTGTTAGTTCAAAGCTGAATCCTTTGGATACCAGAGTCCCATGTCTAATCGGTAACCTTTTCAGGGTATTTTAAAGATTCTTTTTAACCTCCTTGAGGTTGCTTTGGAGTTGGTCATGCTGTTACATGTGCACAATAGCATACTGCTTGCACTAAGTCTGGTCTACTAGATGTCAAGTACATGAGTGACCCGATTTTACTACGATAATCAGATTGGTCTACGGGTTCTCCACTCAATAAAATTGAGGCTAACAGAGATTGATATGATTGTAGAGTTAAGTCGTCAACCATCACACCACTAAATTGTTTTGGGTAATTGTACAATGCGTCTAAACTCTATGCATCAAACGTGAAGATTGTTTTGGAAATGAATGATTAAATTGAGACATTAATTGGACTAGGTCGTGTGCGGGTGTCGTTGCATTTGCTTGTGTGATTGAGATTTGGTTGCTAAAGACTTGCTTAAGGTGAGTTCTCGTAGCCCCACTTTTTTTACTAGTTTTCTCGTTGGGGGAAAATGATACTCAAATGTGTTTTGAAATATTTTGAATTGATCTGTGCGAAATGTGGTTTTGTTTTTGGGACAAGATATGTGCTTATGACTTCTATGTGACTACCCAGTATTTGTGAGATTATTGGATCAGATGGGTATGCCTACCTAGTATTTGTGTGATTATTGGAGCGGATGGGTACGCCTACCCAGGTTTGTGTGTGGTCCTGCCCTAATTTTTGTGCTCCAGCTGGTAGGCCCTTTAGGTACGTAAGTGACACATGATTATTGATTAGCGATGATGCTAAGGTTGTTTGCATATATTCACTATCATATAGCACTATTGTCCACTGTTGAAATATTGGCACAGTTTTTGGGTTTAAGGTCAAACCTACGAGCTTACCAACATTATTGTTAACGTTTTCGAGTATCATTTTTAGGTGAAGTAAAAGAAGAGTAATTTGGTGATTGATAGCAGACTTAGAAGTATCTCGAGTGGAATTTCGTTTGAAGTCTTGCTTGCTTGTTATTTTGATTCTAGTCTTGGATGTTTTGGATTAAGTTTTGTTTATGGTCCCCTGCGAGGGCATTGGAATAATTGTAAGAGATTATGGATTTTAGTTGCGATTTGGGACATCACTTGAGTTTGATGGTCTTCATAGCACTTGAAGTTTATGCAATGTAGTTTTCTCTATTTTGTATCTTGTGTTATGATTGATCATTATGTTGCATTTCCGAGTTTTCGCCATTATCGGGGTGTGACATCAACCAAATACCCACAATTATACCCAATATCCTAAAATTATATATATTAACATATATATACATACATAACCGGATCTATGTAGATGGAACACAAAGAGATATTTATTTTCTGACTTTTGTAAACCAACACATGTTAATAAACTTCTACAAGCAACATTCACTAACTTCTTACACTAGTTATGACATCAAGCTACCTTCCATCCTTTCTTACACCAAAACCATACCTTTCTTACACCCTAGTCATTCAAGCCCTAACCGTGGTTAAGTTAAGTGACCTTAGCTTGTAACATATTGCTATAAAAGGCACCCTATTTGCATGTAAACTTCACTTATCATTTCACTAGCCAAAAATCAAATAAATCCTCTCCCTTTGTACTCCTAGCCCACGGCTCACAAACACAACCCATATACATTTTTAGTTTTTGATTTTACAAGTATTCTAAGTGTTCAAGGTTCATTGTTAGATATTCTAAGGTGTATTGAAGGTTTGGTTTAGCATTTACAAGGGTTTAATCAAGAAATTTCAAGATTAGGGTTTCTTGGAAATTTAGAGTTTTCTAGTCTTGGAAGCTTAGGTTTTGATTCTAAACTAGGGTTTAGAACTTGTTACTCTTCATCCTAGTTCATCTTAAGGTTATCTAAAAACCCTACACTCTTTATATTTGTGACTTTATGTGTATATAATGTTTATATAGTAAATCACCATCTAGAAAATATATTAAGATGTAAAATAGATTTTTACACTTGATCATGGTTTGAAATACTTGTTCATATGATATATTGATGATAAAAACATGTTGGAATGGGAGTATATACATTATACAAGTGTAGATTAATTTATAAAGGTATATATAAATTAATTGTTTAAAAGTTTATTTATTAAAGTTATAAATAAATAAATGTAAAGACTTGTTAATCTTGGACAAATGATGGACTAGAGGACTTAAAATATATGAGACTTGTAGTATAAAGTGTTGTAGAGGACTTGTAACAAATTTACTAAACTAAAAACTTATAAAAACAAGTTTATATAAATTTGTACATATTTAACAAAAGTGGACTGTTTTAAATTCGAAAATAAAGTATTTATTTTATATTTTATTAAAATACTACATGTCATGACGATCGTAGGCATATAGAGAACTCGAAAATCCGAGCTATAACGAAGAAGATACGCCATTTGCAAGTTTACGATAATAAATACTTTTATAAAAATAATTTTATAAAAACAAATTACTATTCATTTCAGAAACTTTTTGGAAAATATTTTATTTAGATAGAACTTGTAATTACAAAGACGTGCTCGAAAGAATCACTACAAACGGAATTAAAATGAGTAAGATATGACTTTTACGAGATTACGATAACTAAATTTATAAAAATAATTTTTATAAATAATCATGAACAGTAAAAACTACTGTTCACCAGTGGGTTAAAAATATTAAAATGTAATATTTTGATACATCTTCTTAATACGAAAGCGTGGACATAAAGAACGTACAAAACGGACTTAAAACGAGAAAGATACGCACTATTTTATACTTGTGCACTATTTGCTGACATGAATAGTGTTGGTTCGTTTTTAATAAAAAAATTTGCGAAACATTTTAGAATCATTTAAATAATATTTGTACATGTTTTAAACTTTATAAATATTATTTTATAAAGGCGATTGAACTATTTATACGATTATATGAGTACAAATACATGGTTATTTTTCAAAAGCGATTCAAATTATTATTTCACAATACATTAGATAGGTGATGTAGCTATATAAATGATATATGGGGGGGGGGGGAGGGGGGGGGGTGTGTACTTCGTTATTCAAGTACTTAGTACTCATACGACCTATAATTAATTAGGTTGCATTCGGACATTTACGTGACGTTTTTCACGCATCTGATATACTTTGTTATTCATACACTCAAGGTGAGTTTATAGCCCCTCTTTCACTTGTTTTACAATTACTTTACAAATCTCGGGGGAGAATCCATGCTTGTTACAACTTGTTTACATATTCATGTACAATCTCTTTTGCATACTCTTATACATACTTGATACATACTTGATTTCGTAACTTGGTTACAAACTCGTTTACATACTCATTACAAACTCGTTACAACTTTGTTATACACTCATTTGCATATCTCACGGTGAGATACAATACTTGTTTTTACTTATGGACGCAACAACTATACTTTACTCTTATGATTACGGATTAGCTTAAGTTGCATGAACTGTAAATTACTCGGAGGGTAAGCGTGAATGTTATAAAATAGATCTATTCGGGATTGACAATCCCCGTTCGGGTGATTAGCTATCACTGGAAACGAACGTTATACCATGTCGGAGCACGACTGGATTGGTGTCTACAGGGCCAACAACTACATACTCATGAACTCTTACTGTGCCTTGAATAAAGTGGCATACATATAAGTCTACGTCGCAGTTTCATGAACTTAGGGGTGCAATCGAAATCACACATGGTGACTATTGTATTGGATACAATGGTCATGCATACTTTACAAACGCTTTGTTCCAACTATACTCAACTTTTTGTGACTATCGTATGGGATACAATAGTCATACACATCTTTGAGTTCAACATTCATGCATACATTTTTGGTGACTATTATAACGATTGAAATGGTCATGCACTCTTTACAAATCTTTAATCTAACATTTACATTTACAAAAATCTATGAACTCACAAACTTTATGTTGACACTTTTAAGCATGTTTTTCTCAGGTGAAATAGATGCTTGACTTACTTGATGTGCATTGGAGTTTATACGTTACAAGATTTCATTCATGGATTTGTACTTACACTCAAATGATTAAATCTTGTTGTGTACTTTCAAGCTTTTCATGGTGATGCAATTTATGGGATAAATGTTATATCAAATTTAAGAAAATCAACGAGATTACTTTTCAAACGACTTATTTAGAGGTCGTTCTCTCATATCTTGTGCTATTGTATTATGAATTAACACTCCCGGTCAATATTCCGTTGCGACCTATTTTGGGGGTGTTACAGCTCACACTACACGCCAAATGAAGATGTTAGGTTACTAGAGTTTGCTTCACAATTAACAAGCAAACACCACGTGTTCTTGTTTAATACAGCAACCGATCCAAACCCTAAGTAGGGTACGTTTGAATCGGTATGAAATAAGAGATGGGATAAGTAGGTTATATTAATTATATTGTATGCATGATGATTAATTATATTATATGCATGAAAACAAAACATGCAGACATAATATGGTTATGCTTTGTTGTCACATGGAGAAAACAAAAAAACTAATAAGGGTTGTTTTGGTGGATTAAGATGTGTAGATTGACAAAACAAAAAGAGGGCGAAGGGGTTTATTTTAACACCCCCAAAATATTTGGCAGAGAAAAGGTAACCAGGGGTGTTACTTTATAATACATAAGCACAAGATATAAGAGAACGACCTCTTGAGTTGTTTAAAAGATATCCTCATTGATACATTTATAATAAATAAGTTTTAACAAGTGGTCCCATGAGTTTGCATCATAAGAAAATCATAGTTTTGATACAACGAGAATAATTTAATGCAAGAAAAAATCCATGAAAAATAGTCTTGATGAATGCGGACTCGAATGCACTTCATAAATATCCATACGAGTTAGGCACCTGAGAAATACATGCTTAAAAATGTCAATATAAAGTTGGTGAGTTCATAGGTTTAAGTAAGTAATAGTTGTGGACCAAAAGTTTTAAAGTTGTATTACATGTTACACATATATTACCAAATAAAATTGTATTTATGATTGCACTAAGCTCATGACACCGAAGCGAATACATTGTATATGAATAAAGTGGCCCGTTGTAGGTGTCCAACCCGAGACACCTAGAATTCGACATGGTATACGTCCTTTTGACATAGTAATGCGTTTTGTTTACCCGGTAATGTGTTTTGTTTACCCGGACGGGATGTCAATCCCAATAGATCTATTTATAACATTCGCGCTTAGACAAAGTAATTAATGGTTCATGATGATGGGCATTGTGGGTTATCGGTATTTAGGCGCATCAATAATCATGTAAAAGAAAAGTAAAGTACTTGCGTCCAATTGTAAAACAAGCAATGTGTCTTACCCCGAGATTTGTAAAGTAGTTGTAAAATAAGTTAAAGCGGAGCTATAAACTCACCTTGAGCAAAAGTATTAATTTGGGGAAAATCAAGTAAGTAGGACGTCAAAGAATGTCCCGAAAGCAACCTATTAAATTATTGATCGTCTTAGGATAGTGCACATGAAATGAGATTATGCAAATATATTTTTATTACATCATATCACCACCTAATAGTTTGAGTTTTAGTTTTATAAGTCAAAATAACATTTCTGTCTAATTGCGTTTTTTATCCATCAATATATACTTTACCATTATTTTTAAGTAATCAATTAAATAAGTCCTAAGTCAGTTACTTAATATTATTTTTGAAAGTTTCCGACGCATATGAAAAATATATAAGTCATACTATAATATTTCTTAAGGATTTTATAGCCTAACCGGACGCGAAAACGCTCGAAAACCCTAATTTAAAATCCAAACAGCACACTTTATTTGTAAAAATACATGCAGGAACTTTATTAATTTTTTAGAAAATAGTCCGATTTTAAAAGGGCGTATCTCCCTTGTTATAAAGATTCACGGGATGATCGAAAGCGAGGTTTCAAGGAAAAATCATGATCCACAATTCTTCTCTTATAAGTTTCACCTAACTTGGACCCGAAATGGGCCAAAAATACCATTTTAAAAACTGGACAGATTGTTTATAAAAACAGTTTTGCCGGAAAAATTACTAAACTTCATTTGGCCATATCTCATTCGTTTTAAGTCCGATTTTAGCGAAGTTTATATCCACGCGTTCATATGAAGATATAAGGGACTCAACAGCCGTTAGCCTTTTAAACCAAAAACCATTCTCACCTTAGTCCTCTAAACGATTGCATCGTTAGTCCCACGGCTAACGATCGTTACCCGCTTCACCTTCATTCGAAATATAATAAAATTTGAGCCAAAAATGACGCATTTCATGGTCAAGGTCAAAGCAATTAATTTGCAGTTTCGAGTTGAATGGGAAAGTCAAAGCATTCAATGCACGTTTTAATGGTGATTATTGCTTTCATAAAGCAATCTTTTAGAAGGTTTTTAAAATGATTGACAATTTTAAACTCACTTAATGCACAAGACTTACTATAAAAAGAAGGATATTCATTCATAGAAGACGTCTATTTCTTTTTTTCTAGCATTTTCACTATTATGTACTTATGTTAAATCTCTATTTTAAGCATTGTTATTTTTTTTATAACAGCATTGTTACCCTTTAAGACATTTGTACTCCTTAAGATTTTCAATAATTAAATTTCTTTGTAATGCTAAATACTCTTCTCAAGTTTTGAATTCCTTTTGATTTGTATCGAAGATTGGTTCGATTGATGTCCGGTTTGTTGTTTGATGGTTCGGTGGATTAGAAGTGCTTTTTCATGAGGTCGGTGCACACTTTTCATTTTTTTTCCTTCATTACTTCGTAGTTGTAGCAGCTTTTAACATATGATAGTTTAATTTTGCTATTTTATTTCTCTAGTTCACATTCGAATTTTATTTCATCTTTCTTTTGTCTTACACGATTTTTATCTCATATTTTTCTTTTTGGTATCTACATTTCGTTTTTTTTTATATTAGATGACTAAGTGAAGCAGATTATAATTTTGTTTGTATTGCTGGCAATTTTAATTGATTTTGTCTTTTCACCCTATTTGTGAATTTATTTAGTTGAAGGTATAGATTTTAGAAGAACGAACAGAATGAAATGACATATATATTTTGTTTGAATTGCGGCATTTTAGAGGATTTTGTCTTATCCCCATTTGTGAATTTATTTAGATGATGGGCATGACATATATATTTTGTTGATCTCGTTTGGACCGGTCGAACATTATTCGTGTTTTGGTTAAATTTGGATGAAAGATTATTGGTTTAAGCGGTAATTTTGAGTTTGATTCAATAGAGTTACTAAATAGTTTTGGCTCTTATGGAATGGATCTCATCTCGTCATTTTTGCACTCTTCATCATATTTGGCATCTCTATTCTCTTAGCATCTTCATTTTTAGCATGAATGTTTTAATTGCCATGTTTATTTTTGTCTATCATTATGAGCGTTTTAAAATTGATTTTAGCTGCTTAAGTCTGTAGCGTTTTTTATTTACGTTAACGTTTTATTAGAATCTATAAATTGCCTTAATTGTTTAATTTGCCTTTTTTATGCTTTTACGTTTGTAGTAGAATAATATAAACAAATCTATTATATTCTTAATCTATTTTAATAAATACCGATTACAAACGTCTACACTCGAAGTTCAATTCATTGCCTCAGTCGAAAAAATAACGGACCCGGGAAAAGATCTACGTATTGTTCGCTTTGTAAATTCGTTTCTTTCGGATATTTTTATTTTATTTGTGTGTTGGTTTTCGCTTGGTTAAAAGTGTTTTGCCGTTTCCTTCCTCACTTTTCTATATTACTTATATATTTTATCTATTATATATATATATATATATTTTTATATATACTATTATATATATCATATATATATATATATATATATTTATACTATTCTTATATATACTACTGACAACGATTCAATGATTCACAGAGTTTTGTCTCTAGTCATGGAGATGCAAAAGTTGGTTTCTGAGTTGGGAATACACGTCTATGGTCGAGGCTGTGCATGCTGCGTTTTTATGATAGGTTTCATGAGTTGGCGAGGTTAGTTCCTCACTTGGTAACTCTTGAGAGTAGGATGATTGAAAGGTATGTGTATGGACTTGCTCCACAAATCCGTGGGATGTGGCAGCAACGGAGCCAAAGACTATGCAGAAGGCAGTGCAGATTTCTGGTGCACTGACCGATGAGGCTGTGAGAAATGGATCAATTAAGAAGTTAAGAAAATGAGGAAATGTGAGGGGGAAACTAGCACAGGATAAGAATGGTAGGGGATGACAATTAAGAGACTAGGGACTGGGATTGTTTTTGCTTCTCACTATAAACATAGTAGGAGAGTTCTAATATGGGTACTTGGTCCAAGTGTACCACATCATCTCCTACCTTGCAACCCGGAGGGCCTTGTCGCACTTGCTTCAACTGTAACCGCCCGAGTCATTTGACCAAAGGAGTTAGAGGTGTGCCGAGGATATGTGAATCATGTCAATCGCTGCTATTCCATTAGTTAGAGTATGTTATGGAGTTTGGTAGTTACCGACACCATTGTCAGGTCAGCTTGCCCTAGATTGAATAGAGCACAAGAACCGGAAGGAAATCGTCCAAATCAAGTTGCTGCTAATAACGGGGGTCAGGGTCGTGGATACTCCAATGGGAAACAGGCTTGGGTGTAGGTCATTCACTAGTTGGGAGCAGAGGTAGCTCGCCAGGATTCGGACATTGTGTCGGGTCTGTTTACTTATCGCATCCTATCTCGCTCTCTCTTGTTTTTTTTTTTTCACCACTACCTTAGATTTGACTCTGGTGCCGACTATTGTTTGTTTCTACTACTTTTTATACTCTGTTAAGGCTTAGAGCCAGCGCTTAGGTTTCAGATATTAGATTGAGATAGTAGCGAAGGAAGCTTTGTAGAGAGTGGTATAAGGTTTATTAAGGGTTGTTAAATATTTTACTAGAGAAATTATGGGTCATCGTCTTTTGAATTGATTTGATACCTTTTGGGACATGGGATTTTTTGATGTGATTGTGAGGTTTGGACTGGTTATACTATATATATAAGGCTTAATAATTTTTGCTCCATGGAGAATAGGTAGTGAGGATACACAAACTCGGCGGATGGCAAGGTGCTTAGAGTTGTAGGAGAGAGACGGAAGAGAAAGCGGAGAATGTTTCGATGAGGCTAAGGTAGTGATAAGAAACAAGAAGAGGATGTTGTTGTGGTTAGAGATTTCCGTGAGGTATTCATCGGATGATACTATTTGGAATACAGCATATTCAGGGTAGAAACTGAGTTTTCGGATTGATGTTAAATCCACTGGCAGCTAACGAATCCGGGTAGCACAAAGTCTCCCTATCGTTTGGCACCTTCTGAAATGGAGGAGTTGATATCTCGGACAACATCATGGAATCTCCACAGTCCAATGGTTTCATTTCGACAAGTAGTTCGTTCGCAATGGGGAGCGCCGGTTTTGTTTGTGAAAAAAAGGATGGTTCTTTTAGGATGTCCATTGAATTATAGAGAGTTGAACCAAGTTCAATGTTTTAGATCGTTATCCTAAATCCCTCCTAGAATTGATGATCTATTTGATCAACTGCAAGGGTCGTAGTTTTTCGCGAAAGATATATCTTAGGTCTGGTTCCATCAGCTGATAGTTGTGAGGATGGCATACCAAGACTGCGTTTAGAACTCGTTATGGATTTTTCGTGTTCACTGTATTGACATTTGTCTGCCTATGCTCCACACTATATTTATGGATACTTTATGTATAGAGTTTGTAGGTCGTATCTTGGATTAAGTTTGATGATTGCTTTTATAGTTGATATCTATCTACTCTAGACTCAAGAGGAGGCATGTAGATACATTTAAGGTTAGTCTTAGAACTGCTCAAAAAGGAGAAATTGTATGCTAAGTTTTCTAAGTAATGATTTTTGGCTAAGTGAAGTGCAGTTTCTTGGGATCATGCTGATAAATCGGTAATGGAATTTATGTGGACCACTAGTAAGATCTGAAGTTCGTTATGAATTGGAAGCCCTAGATATCCAACTAGGGGTTCGTTTGTTCTTAGGATTGGGCCGGTAATTTACCGTAGGTTTATTGAGAACTTCTTTAAGATAGCTAAGTCTTTTACTATTTTGACTCAAAAGAGTAAGGACTTTTCGTTTTGGCGGTGAGACATGGGAATTGGCATTTAGACTTGAAGGATAAGTTGTGTAATGCGATGTTCTAGCTTTCCCCGATGGACCAGAAGACTTTGTGGTATATTGTGATGCGTCCGGGATAGGACTAGGCTGTGTGTTAATGCAAAGAGATATGCTGATAGCCTATGGTTTGCAGTGGAAAATCATGAGCAAATTTCTAGAGTTGGGTGCGGTTGGTTTGCACTTAAGATCTGGTCGACATTATCTGTATGGGATTAATAGAGTGTTATCTCAAAAGGACCATAAGAGTCTTCAGCATTTTCCTATTAGTCATGATTGAGTTGAATATGCGACAACATCGCTGGTTAGAGGTGGTTTAGTTTTTATATGGATGTGAAATTTGACTACTATCTGCGTAAGGAGAATGTGCGTGGGGGGGGGAGATGCTGATGCCCAGTAGGAAGGAAAGAGTAAGCCTAAGTGAGTTAGAGCTTAGCGATATGATCCTTCAGTAGAGTATCAAGGATAGGACTTAACTGGCGGCTTAGAAGGAGGAAGTGGATGACGTTTGCAGTATTGCAGTAAGTTTAGATGAGATGTTAAAAAGAGAAGTGATGGACACTTTGTACTACATGGATCGATTATGGGTACCTTGAAGGGAGTGAGTAAGAACCCTTGATAATGGGGGGGGAATGGAAAAGGCCCATAAAGTCGAAGTATATGTAACACCCAGGAGCTGATGATGTATTATGATATTGAGAGATATGTATTGGTGGGCCTAGAATGAAAATGGATTTTGCTGAATTTGTTAGTAGTGTTTAAATTGGCTGAAGGTTAAGGCTGAGAATCAAAGGCCATCTGGCTTGCTCCACCCCCTCCCATCTGCAACCTGTGATTCCCGTATGGAAAGGTAAAGGGATAGCTATGGATTTGTGACTAAGGTGCCTAGGTCTAGTGAGCTGGGCATGGACATAATCTCTGTGTCATTATGGGACAAATTGACTAAGTCAGCTCATTTTCTACCTATGCGTGAATATTATAAGATGGATAGGGTTTGCTAGATTGTATTTGAATGTAGGATAGTTGCATTGACATGGTGTGCCAATCTCGAATTATCATTGGATTGTGATAGTTATTTCACATCGAGGTTTTTGGAGTCACATGTATAGAGGCTTTTAGGGACTAGTTATAGACATGAGTACGACTTTATCACCCTCAAACCGATGCGGTCATAAGTAAGCGTACTATTAATTAGGAAGACATGCTTAGAGCATGCAGTCCTGGTCTTCAGAGGAAGTTGGGAATGTTTTTCTTATGTTGGTTGAGTTTTTGTATAAACAATAGATTAGCATTATAGTGTGAGATGTGCTCCGTTTGAGGCATTGTATGGTAGAAAGTTTCGTTCGCCAATTATGCGGGCTGAGGTTGGAGAAGGTCAGTTGATAGGACCTGAGTTAGTGCAAGAGACTACTGATAAGATCTCGCAGATTAAGGATTAAGGCTGCGCGTGATTGTTAGAAAAGTTATGTTGATACGAGAAGGAAGCCTCTAGAGTTTAGTGTAGGTGACTATGTCTTGCTCAAAGTGTCGCCTAGAAAAGGTGTAGGTACGCTATGGGATGCTAAAGGGAAGTTAGCAACCTAGGTTTCAGTTGGACGTTTGAGATTATTGAAAAAGTAGGCCATGTTATTGGCCTATCGACTTAGATTTGCCCGAGGAATTGAATGGTGTAATGACACGTTTCACGTGTCGAACCTTAAGAAGTGTTTGGCTGATCCAACACTGCAAGTTCCTTTGGATGAGATTCGCAGGCTTGTGCTTAAGTTGAATTTTATGAAGGCTCCTGTGGATAATTTTAGAACTGAGAGTTTAAATCTCTGATATCTTTTCCTCTCTCCTCCGTTGTGAGTAAGCCTTACCCCCACCCCCCTGTTGAGAGAGATTTTACCTCTCTTTCTAAAATTTCCACAGGCTCTTCCATAAATTCAACTTAGCATCAACTCGAATCTCATCCAATAGGCATCTTTGCTGTGTCTGGATCAGTCCAAAAACTTCTTAAGGTTCGACACGTGAATACCGTGTCAGTAACACCATTCCAATTCGTCGGGGAAAATCTATTCGATTCGGCCATCATGGCCCTTCTTTTTCAATAATCTCAAACGGTCCAACAAACCTAGATGCTAACTTCCCTTTCTTCCCAAAGCGTACCACACCTTTCCAAGGCGACACTTTAGCTAAGATGTTAGGTTCACCTACACTAAACTCTAAGGTCTTCATCCTCAACGTAACTCAGCATAACTTTTCTGACGATCACGCTACAGCCTTTTGTTTATACTTAATTCTGCGAGATCTTTCAGTTGTCCTCTCCTGCACTTACCTAGGTCTATATAACTGACCTTCTCCAACACTCAGCCCACATAATTGGCGAACGACAACTTTCTACCATTCACTAAGCCCAACGGAGCACATTACTCTACGTTAATGTAAACTATTGTTATACAAAAAACTCAACCAACTGATGATAAATACATCCAAACTTCCTCTGAAAAGTCCAGGACGCTCATGTTTCTAAGCTTGTCTTCCCTTAAGTCTGAATAGTACGCTTACTTTGACCGTCGGTTTGAGGGTGATATGGGTAATACATGTCTAAACGAGTCCCTAATGCCTCTTACATTGACTGCCAAAACCTCGATGTGAATAACTTTCACAATCCAATATAATCGAGATGATTGGCACACCCTTGTCTAGCAACTCTCTCATTAAAAATACAATCTAGCAACCTTTCCATCTTATAATCCTCTACGAATCTTAGTAAATAATGAGTGACTTAGTAATTGGTCCATATTGACCCCAGTTATGTCATGACCAACTACTAGTCCCTAGGCAACTTAGTCACAATATCCATAGCTTATCCCTTCCCATTTCCATACAGGGATCTCAGGTTGAGGAGCAAGCGGATGGCCTTGATGCTCAGCCTTAACCTTTCAGACAGTTAAACACTTATAAAATATTCAGCTTATTTCCTTTTTTCATTTCTAGGCCACAATACACACCATTCTCTAATTCATTATATACTTCTTATCAGCTCCTGGGCATTATGTAAATTGTACGTCGACTTATGGGCTCATCACCATGTATCTGGGTTTTACCTCACCCTCAAAGTGTAACCCATATACTCGATCCAGGTAGTCATTAGTATCATCACTTCTCTGTTTTTCATCTCGTTTAAAACCTTTGCTGCAAATACTGCAAACTCATCCAAAGCCTTCCTTCTAAGCACGCCAGTATACTATCCTTGTTACTCGACTGTAGGATCATGATCAATTGCTCTAACTCTCTTAGGGCTTTACTCTTTTCCTTCACTACTTAGGCATCAGACCTCACACATTCTCTATTACCAGGATAGTAGCAAATTTCACTAGTCATTTTAACTAAACAACTCTTATCCTGGATGTTGTCGCATATTTCAACTCTTTCTGACTTAAGTATTGCTGAAGAACTCTTATGGTTCAGTATAGATAACACTCTTTTATCCCATAAGATAATGTCTCCAGAGACTCTTTAAGTGCAAACACACCCTGCACCAACTCTAATTTTGCTCATGATATTTTACACTTGCTAGAAGCACTAGCTATCAATTTTTCTTATTTGCTTTAACACTACAGCCTATCCTTATCCCGGGACGCATCGCTATTCTATACCACACAAGTCTTCTGGACACATCGGGAGAGATAGTAACTAGGAGCATTGCAAAACTTACCTTACTAGGTTGAATTGCTCAATTACTGTTCCTCACACTCAATCGAACAGTCTTACTCTTTTGAGTCTCAATAATAGTAGAAGTGACTTAGCTATCCTTAAAGGATTTGTTCTCAATAAACCTACGGTAATCCCGGACCAATACTTAAGAAACAACGAACCCCAGTCGGAAGTTATAGGGGCTTTCCAATTCTTAACAACTTCAAATCTTACTAGGGTAACATACAATTACTATTACCATTTATCTCTTGCCCAAGAAACTGCATTCTCTTTAGCCTTAATTCTATACTTAGAAAACTTAGCATACCAATTTCTCCTTTTTTTGAAGCTGTTCCTGTAACCTTAAATGTTCTACTTGCTCCTCTTGAGTCTTTAGAGTAGTTAAGATTATTCATCTATATAACACTATCAAAACACGATTATCTGATACAGACCTTCAAACTCTATTTCATCATAATCCATAAATATTCCGTTGGTGCATAGTCAGACCCAATTGGCATTACAGTGAACTCGAAAATATTCCTTAACGAGTTCTAATACGCAGGTACTTTGGTATGCCATCCTATGCACTCTCTGCTTGATGGTATATCCAGTCTAAGATTTATTTCAGAGAAAATCTACGACCCTTTGCAGTTGATCAATTAGATCATCAATATTCTTGGAAGTGGAATATCGATCTTAAAAGTAAACGCGTACGAGACTAAAATAAATAGTGAAATTTATGACGTCGTAAATGACCTGAAAATACGGAATGTTACAGCTAGAGCGACAAAGTGATTTGATTTTGGACAAACTCCTAAGTTGACCTAAATCAAATTTTGATTATGATTTTTTACCTGAATTTTTGTTTCTTATGATCTCCCTTTTTTCGGCATACAATACCCTATAGCTGATGGTGATCGAAAATTTTAGGTAATGTAAAAGCGATTTATAATGTTTTTTATATTATCATTTGAATGTATTGTAATAGAATATAGAGTTATTTTTTCTTTTCCACTTAAACCTGTATGACCCGTATCATTTTGCATTTTTATTAGAATGAAGTGTATTTTGAAGGCATAAACAAGTTTGTAATTTAATACTTTATAGTCTTATAGTTTTGGATTTATTCAAGCATTTTATTAGATTGTGTTACAAGTAAGATTAGAGTGGTCTAATCTGTTACTAAATATGTTTGTTTCTTGACATGATATTTTATGTTATAGATTTATAAAAGTATAAAAGTTTATGAAACATATGGCATGTTAAATGTATCAGTTATAAAAGGAAAGATCAAAAAATGTCTGGTTTGTAGGCAACATCTAATTAGTGTGTGCAAGTACTAATTGTGGAATTATGTTTTACGTGTGTAGGACAAAGCTGAAACAACATAAGATTTTGGAAGACAAAAAGAGTTCATTTGTTGAGGATTGCTTTTCGGTAGTTTTTGTTGGCAGAAATTTCTTCGTTCATATAGTACTTTTACTTATGCTGATGATGTCAACAAAAGTCATCCGAGTCTAGGCTTCGAAGAAACTTGTAACCAAAATGTGGAATATATGAATCTTTGACAAAAATACTATTGTAGCATTTAGACAAAGACAGCAACTATTCAAAGTCAACTATAAAACATATTCATTATGTTTTGTTGTATTTGAATAGATATCATTGTTTTGTATATACAACATATTCATTATCTTTTGTATAAAACCGATAAGTTAGTTTTGTGACAGTTTTTTATTTATGATGTTTTGCGTTTTTCAATATTTATTTACGTCTATTTAGTATTAACCATATTATTATTATTATGAAGCTAACCCGCCCATCGGGCGGGTCATGTAACTAGTTAAGAGAGTATATAAGGCTAAAGGGAGTGATGGTGGATCAGTTACTATTCACATCAGCATCACCTCACATTCACTCACACTCATCTTTTATCTGTTTTGGTCACCACTCACTCACCATACCTCACACCAAAGGGTTTGTGTATAACATACCCATATTGTTTACAAGTCTGAAACAAATCCTTGGCAGAAAAGGAGTCTGAAAAATCCGTAACATAAATTGAGGTAGAAATTCGGTTCACATCATCCTCTTTTGAGCGGTAACGAACCTGATCTTCGCTAGTGTACCCTTCAGAAATGGATTTGGAATTATATTTCTTTCGTGTGACAAACTGCCAACTATTATCACCCATGATAATTCTAATGGATTTGGAATTATAATTTTTACCACACACTGGATGATAAATGGCTCATCACTCTCTCTTCTTTTTTTCCCAACCCACGCGTGACTTTAAAGGGTGTTTTTGGCTTTAGCCCATGAGTTAGCCACTCACTCGTGGCTTTTTCTCCTCACTCTCCTTTAGCCTAAGGTGCGTTACTTTGTACTTTCAGCCAAAGTATACGTGATTAGAAAAACAACCAAAAAATATCGAAAGGAGTGTGACATAACGTCATAACGTATTGAACAACATGACACTAGCTATATGTGGATCTGCCAAAACAATAATAAAAAATTAGTATTGAAAATACTTGAACATACTTAATCACCTTCACAAAAGTCATTTATTTTACTTGTTTGACCTGTTTAGTTCTTAGTCTATGCTCTTCATGTACCACAGTTAAAGTTGTTTATGAACAAACTCAAGCAAGTAATTAAAGGTAAATTGATACAAAAATATCGATTTTGCAAATGAACATCGTATGTCACTAGCATCATTTCAATTTCAACTTGGATATCGTTCTTTCCATAACGAATAAAAGACTAGATACGAGTTCATGAATATCTTCTTTAGCAATTCTACAGTTACAAATTATTAAAAATAATTTCAAAGTTTTACAAATCTTTTCACCTATCAGATCACATAATCTCTAAGAAATCCAACACAATCCCGAAGAACTTTAAGTTTCGGGCTTACAGATTCGGCATCCCTGAATCAGTGTCTACTCGTTTGTTTTTTGTTACATGCTGACACGATCCCTACACAATTCAACTCAAAAGAGTTAAATTCTGTTGCAAATCAAGATAAAAGGGAACACCAGTGCCATTTAGCCATTCACCCCCTTGAATAAAATTCGCAACTGTAAACTGACTCGCTTCAGTCTCGTTCAACAATCTATAGCCTGGCCACGTAACCCTAGCACTAGTATTAGACCCCGGTCCTCGATTTAAATACTCTCCATAATAAAGTGTACTCAACGCAAAAGTCCCATTCCATTCTAAGAAACCAGCAGGCTCAATTAAATCACCAATATACGACCTTATAAAAACCGTTTTAGAAAATTCTTTCCAAGGCCTACCAAGGTACGACTTAAACATTGTTTGGTTAGGTATGAGTTCCGACCCTGCGGCTATCTTGCATTCTATTATCGACATGCCCGTGTTTTGATTTGGGTCATCTCTACCTTGAGCTGTGAAGATGTTCTTTTGGTTTGGGTCTGGTTGACGCGCGTAGAAATTTGATTTTTGGAAAACTACAGCTGCGTTACCAAAAACAAAGTCGACTGTACCATAGACGTCACATTCACGGTAGAATTGTCTAAGGGAGTGAGCATAGAGTGTGTCTTGGTATGCAACGAAACTACATTGGTAGAATATCGAAAAATCAGACCCGCTTCTTAGTGCAACTGCTTGATGTTTGCTAGGCCCCGCGTAGTTTTCGATAGTTATTCCTTTTGCGATGAAATTTGCCCCTACCACAACTGTAAAATGTACAAACATTAAATGTATGTTTGAAGGTTCTCTCTGAGAGTGACTATGCAATGTCGACAAACACAAAATAAGTGCTTAAAAGTTAAAATTAAAGTAGTAAGTGTTTAGATGCTTTATATATACTAGTAACTGTTTAAAGTTTTTATAAGTAGGAAAGTTACTAAATAATCAGATAATTAAGTTAATGAATGATTTAGCTGAGTCAAATGCAATAAGCTGGTAGCTAGTTCAAACAAGATAATTCAAACACCCTCTACTACAAGGTACTTCGTACTTTAAAATTAAACTCCTTGAAACCCCATGTACTAATTAATGCCACTAATAGAAAACATGAAAGAATCTTATTTTGGATACCAAAACATTAATAGCAAGGGACATAGCAAATAAAGGTTAATTAGTGCATGATATATTGAAAAAAAAAAACTAAGTACTATATATGTTTGCTTGTCTCTAAACTAGATTTCTAATTTTATATTGATTTTTTTAATCCGAGGAGGACAAACAAACAAATGAAAGATATTGTACATTAACAATCGAAACAAAAACAACACACTATCAAACAAGAAGAAGTCCATATATCTTTCGAAGTAGTCTTTTACGTTCTAAAAAAATACGTTATAGTATTTTACGCAAGTTATGATAAAATAAGAAAAATCTTAAAAATTAGAGAAACAAAAAATAATTATAACTGTACATTAGAGATGCATCAACTTGCTTAGATGCATCCTTAATCTTTTAAATGCACTAAAATATATTTCTAGCTAAAATTAATATACATATACTTATACTTATATTAGATACATTTCATCAAGATAGTCGAATCTTATATATTTTTCGTTTTCTACGGGTCACATTTGTTGCTATTACTACTTTTTAACGTTTTTAGTACAAAAGCACCCTTTCCAGAAAAACTACATTGTTATCATCTAAATTGAGTACGAGATGATATTAAACCTTAGTCGATAATATTTTACTTCTTATTTTATTAGAGAAACAAAAAATAATTATAACTGTACATTAGAGATGCATCAACTTGCTTAGATGCATCCTTAATCTTTTAGAAAACAAATACACCGACAAAGAGAGTTCACTAGTACAAGATGCATGGCGTGACCTACGGCCCAACTACCTGACCATTTCCTGTAGATCCAAAACCTTTATTTATTATTGTTCTAACATAAAAATCTCACTTTAAACATTAGAAAATGACATTATATGTCAGTCGAATATTGGATTCACTTGCTTTTGTTTTCTTTAACTTTCATTGGTCTCGTATTTCACGTATAGATTCACCATCTCAATCTTGCATGTCCTACTTTTATATTTAATACTCCGTATTACTAAATATGGTGATTAGCCTCTCATGAATTCAAAATATTCTTAGAGATCTCAAAAACCATACAGGTCAATATAGTATGTAGTGTCACTTTGATATTTTTAAAACAGTTTACTTACCTAGTTTCTAACCGTAGCCCGTTAAGGTTGTCCTTATGTCTATATCTAAAAATAGACACAAAAAGAACGTGTGATATCCACACCCAATATTTATTTTACCCACCAAACGATGCATATCAACATCAAATCACATTTATATACAATGAAAGTAACAAAGAGTGATAGTACGAGAGTTACTTACTTACGGTGGCCGATCGAAAAGTAGTCCACCCATCGACAACATTCCGGTTACCCTTAATCAAGGTTTTCCCGATCCCATCACCAACAAACATCAAGTTTCTCTTCTTGTTGATCACCTCTACGTACTCATAATACGCACCCGCTTTGATATAAATCACAAACCTAGTTGTACTTGCGTTTGGTGCCGCATTTACAGCTTCATTAATCGTAGTATAGTTTCCACTTCCGTCTTGGGCAACTATTAGATTGTACGTTGTTTCATTTGTTGTTGTCGTTTGTAATAACTTTCTATCTCCCCTTTTCACCCACTTTGGGAACTGGCTTGACGTGTCAACCCGGTTCGTGAACGTCTCTGATGACGTTCCATTTATTTTCTTTAGTAATGCTAGCGAATTGCTCACTTGTCGTGTAATTCCTTTCAATGCTTTACGAAAGTGCCTGCTTATTTTTACCTGCAATTTGTTATACACAGATTAATTTCTGTCGTGTATAAATCAACTCTCATATAAGTACGTAGACAAAAGTACCGAATTTCGTGCAACATTCTTAATTTGTGTGCAGTATATGTGTTTTCTTTCTTGTTAAACATAAACTTTTTTGCGTTTGTTTTGCTTATAACTCAATTTTTCTAGCATGAAAGATACAAAAAGTTAATAATTGTGATATGTATATCATTTTTGTTCCATAAGCGTAACTTTTCTTAAATTTACTGTGACATACTAATTATAGTAACTTTTTTACATGGTTTTTCGACTCGATTTTGCGAGCTGACTAATCACAGGACGACTACCATTTTCGGATAGCACAAACTATGCAAAGGTGAACCTTCGTGGTCACAAAGGGATTAATGAACCTTCGTGGTCACAAAAGGATTAATTTTCTCTCCGTTGGATTCGAACTCTTAACATCCGCTTTGGAAGGCTGATATTATTACAGTAAAGTAGTAGAGTATATAATAAAAAGTAAAAAATGGAATGTTGTACTTATTCTAACCTGATTTTTACTGCCTTCAAATCCATCAAGACAAGTAGCTTGATTCGTCATAGCAGCACTCAACATAGTTAGTAAATCATCGTACTTTTTCGCAGGAGACCTCGAAAGATCTGAGACAGCAGTCTTAAGCTCAGTAACAGTTTGAAGAAACAATGTATGACAATCTTCAAGTGCACGTTTCTCCAACAATGTTAAATGTGGCAACTTCCTTTCAATGTTCGAAACATTAAAGTCAGTCGCCCGAACATCAGATATTGTTTCATTAACCGTAGCAGAGATAATGTCGGGCAACGAAGTCGACGTTAAACCGGGCACGATTCTAGTTAACGTAGAAACACATAAATTATAGTAACGCGCACCGTTACATTGCAATATTGCAGATTGAGTTTGGACTCGTTTGTGAATGTGAATATGTGAAACGGGTTTTTTTGGAAATAATGAAAGTGAAGGGGGGTTGGATGTAAATTTAACGAGGGTGGTAAGTGACAGTGTGAGAAGTAGGAGGGTCGAAAAGGTGATAATGAGAAAGTGTAAACGATGGCGTTTAGGGTTTTGTGATAGATTTGAGTTTGAGTTTATCATGTTGGTAGATGTGAGAAGTGTAAATGCAAAATGAGACAAGGAGGGGGTTGGGATATATAGGGCGAGTGTTTACTACTGTGAGCAGACTATTTATTAATAATGCATTGCATTCAAGTTGCAATTATTTTCTTTTGCTTTTACATAAAGGCATATGTTTACATTTTATCAATTCAATTCTTAAATTTGGAAATGATATTACTTACTTGAGTAAGTACTCGTATTAATTTACTTAAAGTTTACATGTACGAAAGTACAACTTACTAAATCTCATAGGCTGTTCAGGACATGAGGTTATGTTGCAATAAAAAGAAATTTTCAAAATTGAAGGCCAAAGAATGAATGCGGTGGTTAGTTTTAGGTATTGTACCTATCAACCATGTGACAAGTTACCAATACCCTAGTGGAGCCAAGTTACCTTCTGTTACACCAATTTAACTGCGTGTCATCAAAGTGATACAAAGTTAGCAATATCTTTAGGCAGTTTAGCACTTGATTCTTTGGTCAATAGCGTTTATTTAGTTTTATTTCTAATATAAGAGGTCACGGTATCATAACGCCTAGGCCGGCGTTATGCCGACGTGTCATGGCGTTGCTAGGCGTTATGATACCCCCCTCATTTGGCCAACGACGTTATGCCGAGAGTTGTTGCATAGCGTAACACTACTATTAAAAAAATATAAAAAATTTAAAATTTTTAAATTCAGCGGGCAGTCAAAAAAAACATTTTTTTAGAAACTCTATACAACACAATATAAATTCCCCTTTACCTATACATTTTTTACACGCATTCAAATCTCAAACACAAGTTTTTATATACTTTCACTATCCAAAAAAAATATGTCGGGATTTTCAAACGAGAACACAAGCTTCATGAACCTCCTCGGTATGCCGAACCCCAACACATCTTCTTCGTCAAACCCTCCGACACCATCCGGTAACCAACCCCAATACGGTTTCCCTAACCAATTCGGGTTCACTCCGACTCCCGAGCAACTTCTACGATTTCAACAATTTCAACTATTTCAACAATTTCAACAACAACAACACTTGCTAAACATGGAATTCCAAAATTTACAACAAAACCCACCACAATACCCGCAACAAGAACAACCACAAAGCTAATCTTCACAAGCAACTACCGAGCCAACACCTTCGAGCAAAAGACGACTTAAACAGACCTCCAAAAAATTCAAACAACCCGTATCCAAAAAAATCCCGACGTGACGGGTGTTTCTTTACGTTGGAAACCGATCGAGGAAACGCTTCTTGCTTCTTGCTTTGTGTTACGTTTCCGTTTTTGAGGATCGGAATGTTGGCGGGTCACAAAAGGGAGAAACGTTTTGGTATAGGATTTTGAGCGAGTTTAATCGGAAAAATTACCAAAAACATAACAAGGACATGTTGACAAGCAAATGACATACACTGAACCATAATTGCCAAAAGTTCAACGCCATATTCAAACGAATCAAACGTTTTGGAAAAAGAGGGGAAAACGATTTGGATGTTATGAAACGGGCTAGAACGACTTATCGGGACGAGAATAAAGGAAGCATGTTTGTCCAAGAAGACGCATGTGAAATCTTGAGATCCCACGCAAAATGAGACGCGCCCGAGGCGGTTGATTTAACCGAAGGCGACGTCCACGGGGTAGGCCACGAGGAGCTATTCGGTGAAGATGCAAGACCACGCCCCCGAGTCCCGGCAAATCTACTCGTCCCTCCAAAAAAGCAAATATGATACCACGACGAGCATCGGGGGAAGTAACTCGTCAAACCCATTCTCGGAGCATATGTCAACCGAATTTCGTCTCAAACGAGAAGCCGCCGAAAAGGCGTACGAGGTCTCTAAAGAGAAAGATTGTACGCTTATGCGTTTGGATGAGATGAAATTTCTCGCAACTAGCACGAATGATTTGTCGGAGGACGACGCGTTCTACATCAACTATCAAAAACAAATGATCAAAGGCAAATATAAGTTGAACTGGGATTAGTCGTTAGGGAGTATGTTTTTTTTATTTCGTATGTTTTTTTTAATTTCACATTTTTTTAGTAATGTAATTTAATTTTATGAAATGAATGAAATGTTTTAGTTTGTTTAAAAAAATGAAAAAGAATAAAAAGGTGTGTCTCAAAAAGGTGGTGTTATAGGGTGTTATGATTGCAGGGTTTTTTTTTAGTACTGTTGTTAAAATGTTAAAGCTGATGTGACGATGTTATGGTGTTATGATACCTTGGCTTCTAACTTGTTTGACTCAGGTGATCGGCGACCTACTTTTCATAATATTTGTAATATATGTTGTTGATTTAACTATATGATATATTGATAGTTGTAGAAATGGAAACAAGAATTTAGTGTGTCAAAATTAACAGAACAATCAGTGAGAAGAGCTTTTGCAACTCGTAAGTTTTATCTTCATGATTCGCTTGATGTCAATGGCAGGCCTGATTGTAGTGTCATCAAAATATATCCCACAAGTAAAAATAAAAAACAAGTCATTACTAATCAGATGAGATGATGAATTTTTTAGTGAATGTTGGGACTTATTTGTGTGTTGCACAAAGAAATTAAACAAACCTAAACTAGGAAGTTGACTCGAATCAGTTCACATGTTAATTCAAAATCGTATTCCTGCCACGAAATGATTACATTATATGGTTTTCCGCAGATGTAGGATAGTTGGAGGATGAGCGGTTATGTGTGTTTTAGTTTGAGAAGGAATTAAGTAAATGCCGAGATGGTAAAGAAGAGATACCTGGAATATTTGATCTTCGTGGGATAGATGATAAAAGAGAAGATTAAGAACACTTGATGTTTAGACTTAGAAGATTAGAGAAGAGAAAAGAGAGGAAAGAATGTTTGCAAGAGGCGAGGAATACAAAGGCCAAGGGTGGGTATTTATAGGCCAAGGAGCACAAATTTTAAAAATACAATTCGTGTCTGGCGCGCTGCCCACGCGCCAATGCATGGCCAGCGCGCTAGATTCCCGAAGGTGTTTTCTTTAGGACTTGGCGTTTTAAATACCCGCACTTGTTAAACCCTCAATTGTACTTCACGATATGACCTTTCAATCATTCTTATGCTCAAAGTCAACCAACTCAAATAACCATTTGATAAAAATGTTTGTGAAGTATTAAAAGCGTTTTGCTTATCCGATATTATAAAGAGAGAAAAGAATTATCAAAAAGGGGTATTTTAGGTATTCCTCAAAGTGATAACTAACCTAGTTGGGATCCAACTAAAAATTAGAAAGGGCTAGTTAAGAATCAAGAGAATATTCTTTGCTTGGTGAGAAAGGGGGAAAAGATTTGAAATTTAAATTTCAAATTCATTAACACACATGTTAGATAAGAGAAAATAAGTTGTGTGTGAGTTGTCATGATATGACATGATGTGATAATTTGGAGCCTCTTGATCTTGTTTGAAATGAAGGGTGAGTATGTGAGGAGTACACTTGGTTAAGTGGCAAGATCAAGGGTAGAAAGAAGGTATGTTTTTGTGTGTGTGAGAATAGAGTGTTTGTGAGAGAGGTTGTGTTTGTTTGAGATGAAGCATCAATCCAATGGTTGAGAAGAGAATGAGGGAGTTTGGATTGATGATGTAGCTTGATCAAGGGTAGAGGTGAAAGTGTGTTTGTTGTGTTAGTTTGAATGGCAATCCAAGGGTTGAGAAAGAAAGAATGTGTGAACCTGGATTAGTGACATGGCTTGATCAAGGGTTAAGATAAGAGTGCGTGTGATTGTGTGTAATTTGAATTGTATAGAGAAGAAGGTGAATAGTGAGTATGGGTTAGAGAATGTTTTGAAGAGATATATAAGATCTTAGTTGGGAATGTAGGGAACATAGAGGTACAACAAGTACAAGAGAAGTACATTGTGTAAGGGAATGTGAGTTGGCATTGTTAAGGTTTATTTGGTGAAGGTTTATGTGTATGAAGGTTTGAAGATGAAGATGAAGATAATGATGAAATCAAAGGATTGATTTGAGTAAATAATCACTTTGCCAATAAGAAAGAAAAGGGTAGGCAAATGTGATTATGAGATTGTATAGGAAGAAGATGTTTTGAGTGTGTGTGGAAGAGATAAAATCACTTGTTGGGTAAGAAGGTAAATAAGTGATTAGGAAGAATGGGTAGAAGGATTGTGTAGAAGGAGTGTGGACTTGTACATGTGAGTTTGTAAAAACATTTGTATGGAAGTGAGAAAAGTCAAAGTATAATTAACTTTCAAATACCAAAAACTCAATTAGTCATTTAGACTTTAATCCATGATAATTAACAATGGATTTGATCACTAATCATCTTGATGCAAACAAGCTAAGTGCTTTGCATCTTAAGTAAAGCATATCCCATAATGGGAAAAGATGCATTTACGCAAAGTGGCCTTTGACTTAGTTTGACCAATAAGGGAGTAAAACCCGTTACGTGATTAGCAGCAACGTAAATCCGGATTAAGGTTAGACAATTACTTTTGCTTGTTGGTATGTTGAACGTATGATCATACTAGGTTTAGAAAGAAGTTTCGACCTTGGCTAGAGGCGTTTGATAAAAGTTTTGAGTTGGCATTTTATAGAAAAACGGGAGTATTCGTTTTTGCTCCTCTCTAAGTCTAAACGTCATTTGAAGTGTTCCTAAATGTTCAAATACCATATACATACCTTTATTGAATTTTCCACATGTGTCGGGTAAGAGGAAAGCTGACAATTGCTAAATCCACAAAACGGATTTCGCGTGTGACGCGCTGACGCGTGCCCAGCGCGACAGATGGTGAAATCCAGTTTTGTGGATTTACGCTACCGTTTGTGATTTTATGTTTTACGAATGTTTATTTTTCATTTTTAAAACATAAAAGAGATCCTAGTCAATGTTACACCAACAATCTCCCCCTTTTTGATGATGACAAATAAAATTTCAAAAAGCAAATAAATTTACAAACGTAGCGAAGATGAAGACCGCCGTTGATGAAGTTCGCGTCTTGATCTTGGCCTTGTAATTTGGTGAAGCTTGAACATTGTATTCACCTTATGAGCCTTACATAGCTTGTTTAATCCTGTGAACGCTATTGCTCTTTGCTTTCGTAGTTGCTTGCATTTCCCGATCATAAAGCATCAATGCTTTGCTTTCCTTCTTCCCCTTTTGTCAAATCAAAAAGGCGGGATCTTCGTATTTAGATGGAAGGTTGATACCTTTGTAGCAGAAAGAATAGATACCATTGTACATGCTCCCCCTAGATCGTTGCTCCCCCTTGTTCTAAGGCGGGGATCCATGGGTCAAAAGCATTACTACAACTAGCAACAAGCAAACACAAAACAAAACAACACAAGCAATAAATATATACACATGTGCAAGTCCAACATTGGTTAGTTTACCATTTGGAATCTTGATGAAATTTATGACAATAAATATGCATCTATATCTATTATCATGTGTTTCATAACATCATTCAATTCATGGATAATTCATACATCCATATAAAAAGCACTATACTAGTACTTTGACATAAAATCACTATACTAGTACTTTGCATAAAAGATAAAATTTCACTTATCTAAGCACTCTTAGGATCCTATTCTCTAGAAGTCATTAACTTTCTCCTTTACTTTGTCATTCCTTTTGATATTCTCATCTTCCAATTTCCTATTCATCTTGGATATGAATTCATTAAGCATCTTTAGGCTATGATAAATGGACAAGAGCATTTCTCTTGACTTTATTCTTGCTTCTTTAAGGACATTTATCATATGAGTTGTATTCTCACAACAAATTGAGTACTCATCCTCATTCATCCTTGGACTTAAGGGTTCCTTGATCTTATCCTAAATCTCGCTTTTCGCAAATCCTCTGAAAATAAATTCAAACATTATCCTCTCATCATCTTCATATCCCTTCATTGTTTTAAATTTCCTTTTCGACTTTTTTGAGCTCTGTTAAGAATCGAGAAAAGACTCGGTTGTCACACCCCGTCAGTGGCAGAAACACGGGATGCGACGATACCATTCATCGCACAAGATACAAGATCATACACTTTATAATTTACATTCATAAAACTGAAGTTTACAGAACTTTACAAGTTAAAAACTTAACATAATTCAAAACCACGTCCATCTCTACCCAGTCCCCTTGGGTTACATCTTTTCTCTTCCAATACCAATCACATACCTTTGATTTGACACACCTGAAAATGATACTCGAAAACGTCAACAATAATGTTGGTGAGCTCGTAGGTTTGACCTTAAACCCAAAAGTTGTGCCAATATTTCAACAGTGGACAATAGTGCTATATGACAGTGAATATATGCAAACAACCTTAGCATCACCGCTAATCAATAACCATATGTCACTTACGCACCTAAAGGGCCTACCAGCTGGAGCACTAAAATTAGGGCAGGACCACACACAAACCTGGGTAGGCGTACCCATCCGCTCCAATAATCACACAAATACTGGGTAGGCGTACCCATCCGCTCTAATATTCATACAAACACATATATAATCATTAGCAGTCATAAGCACATAACTTGTCCCAAAAACAAAACCACATTTCGCACAGATCAATTCAAAACATTTCAAAACACATTTGAGTATCATTTTCCCCTAACAGAAAAACCAGTAAAAAGTGGGGCTACGAGAACTCACCTCAATCAGCAATCAAAGCAACCGCACAATCTCAATAAAGCAGAACACAATAAATCTCTACGCAAGCGCACAATGTACCCGGCAACGACCTAATATATACTCACTATATCAATACTTGCACAAAATTATCTTATTGTACAAGTGTTCGCCTTAACTCACGCAAAATCCTCATTTTATCATCCCAAAATCCCATTCCAAATCTATATCATTCCAAACTCATTATCTCATACCATTAATCTCATTTCAAAAACCGAAGTCTTGTTACCAAGACTTCATCTCATTATCAACACTTTATCTCATTTTATGGTTGTGTTGTAATTACGCGAAAATGACTCAAAAACACTTGGGCAAAGTGCGACATCAACACAATACAGCTCAACCACCGCAAACACTTGAACGATACAACCCACCAAAATACTCAGCGAAAAACTGACGTAAAGAAATAAGCAAGAGCTCAAAAGCCAAAGATAAGAAATCCACATTTCCGTAGACGATACGACATATATATATATATATATATATATATATATATATTTATCTATTATATATTTACATATATATATATATAATTTTTATATACATGATTATGATAAAAAAAAAAATATTTTATTATTATTTTCGTTTTATTACGGCTAACTAGGTAGAATGTTTCGATCGTTAATATATGTCCAGAAGTTGTACCTCAACAACTTAAATCTTCCTTAAGATCACCCTTCAATTTCCTCAATTAATATCAAACAACTGGTGATAAATGTATTATTTAAGAAAAGTTTCAGGGAATTACATCTTTCGTATTGTATTAAATTTTCAAGTTAAATAACCATCTATTGTTTAAAACATTAAAAATTCTACCTCCTTTTAACAACACTCTAAGTATATAATTCTTTTGAAAATTCGGCATGACCCGTACATCTTTATGACTTTTCCCTAGGTATTAAACCTTAATCCAAAACAATTTTCACGATTTCAACACTTTCTGTCAACACAACATTATTACTTTCTACATGATTTATTTAACCGTGTCAAAATAACCCCTTCATAATCGACAAGTCCAAAAAAAAGTCCTCCTCTTAGTCCAACACAACTTTCTTTAGTTTATTTACAAGTCCACAAACTCATTTATTTAATATTGGGTCACATGGCCCATTAAGGTCTTAAATAATTATTCTGATAACAAAACTTAGTCCATACCCTTATTACATAAGTTCATTTTACAAACTAACCCAATGGGCCATAAGCCCATTAAGCCGAACCAATATAAATCCAAAATAACACATGGCCGTGGCCCGAATATGTCGAAACCAAAATGAGCTATGAGCTCGAAAGATACTATAACCGAATAAGCCAAAACCAAATAAGCTTATAACTGAATAAGCCATAACCGAATAAGCTTATAACCAAATAAGCCAAAGTCGAATAAGCTAAAACCGACTAAGCCAAACTAAATAAGCTAAAACCGAATAAGCCAAAACCAAATAAGCTAAAACCATATAAGCTAAAACCAAACAAGCTTAAACCAAACTAGCCAAAACCAAATGGGTCGAGCCCTTTGTGGCCCTCAAACCGAAACCAAAC